>JACXGK010001487.1:0-20249 GCA_016801125.1 Novumbra hubbsi | reverse complement strand
ATTCCAGCCTGTTTAGGCTTATTATTTAGGTTCGCCAATAAATCGAACCTTGTTCACCACACCTGCGCCTTGATCCGGTTCTTTTCATTCACCAGACGTCACACATAATGACAAAGTGAAAACAGTTTGTTTCATATTTTTAATAGATTTGCAAAAAAAATTTACTAAAATATAAACATGTACACATAAGTATTCACAGCCTTCGCTCAATACTTTGTTGAAGCGCCTTTGGCAGCAATTACAGCCTCAAGTCATTGTGACTATGATGCTACAAGCTTGGCAAACCTATTTTTGGGCAGTTTCTGCCATTCTTCTTTGCATGACCTCTCAAGCCCTATCGGGTTGGATGGGAAGCATCGGTGCATAGACATTTTCTGATCAGAGATGTTCAATCAGGTTTAAGTCTGGGCTCTGGCTTAGCCACTCAAGGACATTCACAGAGTTGTCCTGAAGCCACTGCTTTGTTATCTTGGCTGTGTGATTAGGGTCGTTGTCCTGTTGGAAGATGAACCTTCGCCCCAGCCATAGTGCTCTTGAGCAGGTTTCCGTCAAGGATGTCTCTGTACATTGCTGCATTCATCTTTCTCTTGATCCTGATTAGTCACCGCTGAAAAACATCCCCACAATTCAATCTTTGTTTCATCAGACCAGAGAATATTGTTTCCTTCAGGTGCCTTTTAGCAAACTGCAGGTGGGCTGTCATGTGCCTTTTACTGAGGAGTGGCTTCCATATGGCCACTCTAGGAAGAGTCTTGGTGGTTCCAAACTGCTTCCATTTTTGAATAATGGAGGCTAATGTGCTCATTGGGCCCTTCAATGCTGTAGACATTTTCTGTATCCTTCCACAGATCTGATTTTAAAAAATGTACAGTGCGGTTGGATTTCATGGGTCGAGCCGAGTTCAACGCACCCCATGTTGTTCATTTCCGGTTATATAGTTTTTCCGCCATATTGGATTTTGTGGACTTTTGTTTCTTCGCTACTCCTCCTACAGTTTTTGTCAAATCTTCCTCATAATCGGCACAGATCATCCTCAGACCATTTTTTAAAACGTTTGTCAGGTACAATCAATCAAATGCGGCAGCAAGGGGGCCAAACAAGACATGAGGGCGTATCAGCAACTGTTTTTCCAATTCTCACCAAAAGTTGTGTACATGGTTGCTAACAGAACCAGAGGATGCCTGCAAAGTTTTGGCAAGATCAACCATGTGGTGGTGCTGTTCCAGAAAAACATTATTAAAGTTCATACCTCCTCAACGCAAACACCTTTTTTTAATCAAAGTGTCCCATGAAGGCATCATCTAGTTGTACTACAACCAAAAGGGGGTTGGTAGTGCTAACCATGTGACCGCCACAAGCCTGATAGTTCTGATACAAAATCTTTAGAAATGTCAGATCAAACTTGACAGGTATATTGCCGTATAGGCCTGTAACAACTTGTAAAACGTTCAACTTCCAGGGCCATTGGGGGGCTCTACAGTGCATTGTCAAACATTGGGATGTTCACATATGCCTCACCTATGCTGTGATTGTCTTCAAAACATCCAACTGGTGTTTTTGATGCGTGGCCAGGTGATGAACAACTTTGCTTATTACTGTTTTCTGTTTTGCAGTTTAGAAGTTCCGCCATTCTGGATTTTGTGAAAAATCTGTTTTTTTTGCTACTCCTCCTACAATGTGTGTCCAATCTTCCCGAGAATTGGCACAGATCATCTTCAGGCCGAGCCTCACAAAAGTTAACCAACAAGTTCTGGAATTTCTATAGTGTTTGTCAGTTACAATTAATCAAAGTAGGCACCAAACAGGACGTGAGGGTGTATCTCAGCAATTGCTTATCTGATTTTCACCCAACTCAGTGTCCATTATTTCACTGAGTATAATGAAAATCAAGTTCTAACTTATTTGAAATGCGTTTTTCTGAATTTTTTTGTTATTCTGTCACTGTTCAAATAAACCGACCATTAAAATTATAGACTGATCATTTCTTTGTCAGTGGGCAAACATACACAATCAGCAGGGGATCAAATATTTTTTTCCTCCACTGTACACTACTGGTCATAAGTTAAAGAATGCCAGTTTTCAATGAAATTGAAGCCCTTTAAGTCCAGTGAATAACCTGAAATGGTACAAAAGGTAAGCGGGAAACTGTCAAAGGTTAAAAGAAACGTTTAGGTCACAAAAATACATACTAATAGTGTACATTTTTAAGTTATAATATGAAATGGGCAGGCTTTTTATCATTACAACTTACAGCGGTTTTGCAGGAATGGAAGTAAATTAAGCCTTCAGAGTTGATGCTAACAATTCCTACAGGTGTTCCAACTTTTGTCTATTACTTACAAACCCTGTCTGTATAAAAGCAGTGTTGGAACAGACTGTGTTACTACCCTCTCTCGCATCATTTGGCCAGTATTGCACTGTAGTGCAATAGAGTAGTGTATTGCAGTCATAATGGTGAAAAAAAGGCAATTAAATAAAAGAAGACAGGCAGACCTTTATTACCTTTAAAAGAAAGCCAAGATGTCACCATCAAAAGGCACTTGAAAACTTGAGGAAAGAAACTGACAGGACGAGGTCTTGAGGGACCCAAAACCACAACAGAAGAAGACACATTTCTGAGAGTCAACAGCATGCATGCTTGGCGGTTCCCAGGACAACAGCTTCAAGCACAGCTAAACACTGGTCAAAGTAAGCCAGTCTCAGTTTCAACTGGGAAGAGAAGACATCAAGCAGGTTTGACAGGTCGAGTGGCAGTAAGAAAGCCATTGCTAATAGTAAAAATAAGAAATGATGAGGCTAGCCTGGGCCTTGAAACAGTGCCAGTGGACTACTGAAGACAGGAAGAAGTTATTATGGACCGAATAAATCTTGGGTTCATCACACAGGGTTTGTGTACGCCGTTGAGTAAGCAAAAGGCTAGTTCATCAGGGTGTTACACCAACTGTCAAACATAGAGGATGAGGCAGGGTGGTCTCTTTTGTTGGATCCAGATTTGGTGACTTCCACAAAGTGAATGGCACCCTGAATCAAAATGTCTACCACAGACATTTGCAGCACCATGCAATACCCTCTGACGTATGCCTAGTTGGTCATTGGTTAATCCTACCTCAAAACAACATACCTCCAGAACATGTCAGAACAACCTGGTAGGCTTCAAATCATGGAATGGCCAGCACAGTCTGTAGACATAAACCCCATAGGACTGGTTTGGAAAGACCTGGACAGAAGCGTAAAAGCAAAGCAAACTACGGGTGCAACACATTTGTGGGACCTTCTGCAAAAACTTTCCATACAAAATATTTTATTTTCCATTGTTGAAAGAATGCCACAAGTGTTTGGCAAGAATTGGCAGAATGATTTCATGGTTTCTTTTTTGTCCCAAATTGTTTATTTGTGCTAAGCTTTAATTTCAGAATACATTATGACATTAAACAGTTTTTAACTGAGTTTCAATAAAAACTGAAACAAGTTTGACTTTTGACTGGTAGTGTACATTTCTAGCTGGATTGGTAACCAGTTAATAAGGGTAATAAGGCATCTCAGGAGTTTGTGGTTTATGGCCAATATACCAGATCTAAGTCCACTTTGTGGTGCACTGGTCCTGTAAACAGCTCTTAACCACTGTGTAATATGCATATACCACACCACTCATACTTTATTGCTTAAGTATGTAACATCTAATCATAGGATGAATCATCTAACCACTACCCCTAAACCTTGCCAAGCGAGTAATGATGACACAGCATTAGCTGTATTACATTAAGTGATGAGTGAAAAGGCTGCATTTATTTTCTTTCTATTTTTTCTTTCTACTTTTCAAAAGTGACTCCAGAGAAGGGGCCTCTTCATTCTACAATATAGAAATTAAAGGATAGAGAAGATGGGTCTCATTTAATAGAATCTTTGACTTGATTTCAATTTACATTGAAATGCACCACCACATAAGCTAAGAGAGGGTTATCTGGTCATCCAGCTCCAGGTAGAATGAACAAGGTCTTTCTGCCATTTATATCACTGGTCAGGTGATGAATATACTTAATATGTTCATAATAGACAAGGAAATGCCAGACATATTTTTTATTTAGTTTTTAGACCAACCCGAGGAATTATCAACGAGATAAATCTTTTTTCTTTGAGGTGACTAGATGGACATCCATGTTAATCAGTGACAGTCTGCATTTTTTTAGGAAACTTTTCTGTCCAAATGTTGTACACCCTTGTATCTAACTAACTTGAATTTTAACTTTTTACAGAAATACAGCCCTCTGTCTTGTTACCAAGTACTAAAGAGTACATTTACTCGTAACAGGGACCCCTTTGATAAACTACCATTGAGAGTAGAAGCTCATGAGTGAGATTTCCAATACAAGTTTATACTACATCAATTTAAGACTCACATCAAGACATATACAGCGGGTGAAATAAGAATTGAACACGTCACCATTTTTCTCAGTAAATATATATCCAAAGGTGCTATTGACATGGCATTTTCACTAGATGTTGGTAGCAACCAAAGTAATCCATACATGCAAAGAAACCAAAACAAATATGGTCAAAAATTAAGTTATGTGTAGTAATGTGTTATAATGTGAGGAACACGTAATCCTCACAATATAACAACAAATCAATTAAACTTCAGGGAAATCAATCTGTCCAGATAGGAAGCATAAGCAGTTGTGAATCAATGTCACCTGTTTTGAGGCAAATGAACGTGACAACAGGTATACTGGTGAAGCAACAGCAAGACAACCCCCAAAAAGGGAATGATTTTCCAGGTGGCGGAAACAGATTGCTCTCTCCTTATCCTTCCTTCAATTTTACTTTGACACGTAGCACCAACCTAAGCATTGTTGCAGACCATGTACACCCTTTCATGGAAACAGTATTCCCTGACAGTATTGGGCTCTTAAAGTAAGATAATGCGCCCTGCCACAAAGCAAGAATGGTTCAGGAATGGTTTGAGGAACACAACAACGAGTTCAAGGTGTTGACTTGGCCTCCAAATTCCCCAGATCTCAATCCAATCAAACAAGTCCGATCCATGGAGGCCCCAACTCACAACTTACAGGACTTAAAGGATCTGCTGCTAACGTCTTGGTGCCAGATTACACAACACATCTTTAGAGTTCTAGTGTAGTCCATGCCTCAACGGGTCTGGGCTGTTTTGGCGGCAAGGGAGACCAACACAATACTAGGCAGGTGCTCATTATGTTATGGCTGATTTGTGTATATTTAAATATATATATACACACACATATACACATACATGGGCAGACGAGAGAACATCATGGCAGTGTGTTTACAGCCTTTAAAATAAACTTAGAGCGCCCCAATGACATGGAGATTAATGGCAGATACAAAGAAAGGGGGGGGGTTGTACTAGCAGAAAGGGAAATCATATTTCTCCTCTCTGTCTGCTTAAATGTGATTAGCTATTGCCTCACTGTCAAAATGACAGCAGCAGAATCATCAAAGCACATTATTCTGACTGGGGCGGAGGAGCTGATTGATGATTTGGACTCAACGGATCGGAGCCTAAAAGCAGAGATGACTGTTTACCTGATGCTTCAGCAATATTTAGTATATTTAGTTTTAGTATAGGGTATAGGCAGAGAGAGACAGAGAGAGAGAGATGTGAAGTGAGGAAGAGTGTCAGGATGAACAGAGATAACAGAAGGAAAATAGTGAGACAATATAGGAGAAGATGAAGTAAAAAATGAATACAAGCAACTCTGGTAAACTGAAACTCTCAGCTCATCTAAAAAATTTATCTCTGTGTCTATAGTCACCAATTCAAAAACAGAAATCTGATTCAAGTTGAGGTAATAAGACAAGTTTTATACAGATATTGTGGTTCAGTTTAAATCTGAGAAGTTCGTTAACCAGCGTACAAATGGGGCTTGTGTCAGATAACATAAACTTTTAATGAGACGTTTAGAGCCATGTTGCTCTACTATACCACAGTGGTCAAAATATTATTGGCTTAAGAGCTATTAATATAGTCTGGGCATGTATTATGATATCGTTTTAGGTTGACTTGAAATTGACTATAGTTACATACTATTTAAGCCATTTTGACTTGGCAAACGTTCTACTAGTGGATAACCTAAAATGGTCTTAACTATAATATACTCTGAGCATGAATACATTTTTGCACTAATGATTTAGCTAGTAATTTTAAAACCAAGCATGGAGAACAATAATTGCTGCCGGTAAAAGCCTCTCCATACAGCTAATAATGTTAAGTGTTGATTTTGAACCGTCCCAGGAATGTCAAAAAGCTATGCTGTGATTGTTCACCCCCGTGAGCGTCCTGCAGACTCAGCTCGTGAAGCATAGTGGGTAATGGATTACTGATCTATTCCTACTAACCCAAAGCTGATAGAATTCTATAACAATGACAATGTCCTTTTCAAGAAACAAATGTAGCAGCTTTGTATCTGCGATTCCCTTAGTTTACCACATGAACACAAAAATGACAGCTACACTACCTGGTGCAATTTGTTTTGTTTAGGCTGTGTGTTAAACCTTCCTAAACTTCTGCCGTTACCAAAGCACGATTCAGAGTGCCTAGAGTTTGTATAATGTCCCTGGAACTTGAAACATGGTTCTATGTTATGAGGAGACTAAATTTGAATCCCAATAAAAACTTGTGGGGCGAGCTGAAGAGGAGAGTGCCCAAGAGAAGAACAAGGACTCTGAAGGCTCTGGAGAGTTTATTTTATGGAAGAATGCTCTCCAATCCCTTCCGATTTGTATTTTCAAATGATCAAACATTATAAGAGACAACCCAGAGCTGTTATCTTGGCAAAGAAGGGTGCACTAAACGTTTAATGCAGGGCTACCAATAATTGTAGCTTGCATGTTTTTGAAAAATAAATATATATATATTTTTGCATTTCTATTTTCACATAATTACAGGTTTAATTAATATTAATTAATATAGATTATTATAATTTGTCAGTGTAGGATCAAGCAAATAAACAACTAAGGCAGTTTTCAGTCCATTTTGTTCAGGCTAAAGAGCATTTTAAGATGATGCTATATTTAATATTCCTCTCTGTCATGCAGTGGTAATTCAAGCTGGGTTTCACTACAGCAAACATGCTATGACTGAAAACTGAAAATGCCGTTTTTTTGGCTATAAGGAATCACTGACTAGGGAATGCATTTGACCCAGCTCTGGTCCTGGCGAACTAATGCACAACCTGAGTGTCCCATGGTTTCTACCATTGGGGTATAAGAGTACAGGATTATTTAACATCATCAAATGTTACTTGTACGCACAACCACAAACGATTAAAATTATTACTCAATGTACCTCAACCACTTAACGGGGAACTGTGCAATACTGGGATATTAAAGGTGCACTCAGGCCGCAAGTTCATCCATCCGAGATCTCTTTCAAGCTGAAAGGTCCATCCTTGGAAACAGATCATTGGCATTGAAGATGAAATAAAGTCACACTTCATGCTACGCTGATAAAACAGATAAAGCTGCGCATCTTCCCCTCAAGCTACCTGCTGCACACCTGAACTGCACTTTACAATCAGGATGTATGAGCCAGAGTGTGGTCATTCAAGACTAGATTAGATCATATTTTTTAAACAATGTGATTCAGGAGCAGCTTGGCACATGTAATTAGCTGATTATGTGACTCGTGTGCAGAATAACAGAGCTTCACCGGAAGTCAGGTGAAGTTGTGGACCATCTTAATGTATCTGCATGCAGTATGTAGGGTGATACCGATAATTAGTGATCATTGAGATGGATGACTGATATTTGGGGCAGATTTATTTTCTGTAAAAACGAATGAATTAATGTCGTACAACTTTACTGTCATTTTTACTTTTCTGTGGTGTAGCCACACCAGCGGACAGCCTTTGTGTGTCAGTTGGTTCCAACTCTATTAATGTAATGTATCAACATGATAACAGGGAACCTGTCATGACAAACAACATTGACAGAGTATTTATGCCATCGTGCAATGCTCTTAAATAATTACTATTCAGAAAAAAGCAATTTAGTGTCAAAAGTTATTTATAACTTAAAAACTCTAAATTATAATGGAGGTGATGTTGCTTTTACTGTACATATTGCCACCTCAATACCTATAGTTCAGTTACTCCTATTATTTGAGGTAACCAGCTTCCACCAAACAAAAATGGTTTGTTTTTAGAGGGCCAGTAGTCAGATTCACAAAAGTCCAGCTGACTAAACAGCTTGTAGGTCAAGAGCCATTATGATCACCAGGAAGTGTACAGATCAATATCCTCCCACTAGTGGCTAGGGCCTATCAGCAGCCCGGAGCCCAGCAGTGTTGAGGCTGATGTGATATGACAGGGGGTTCGCCGAGTCTGTCCAAACGTCAAACTCTCTGTCACCAGACAGGGAACCGAGGAGCAGCCTGCCGCCATGGGAGCACACACATATTGTTCACGCATCGAGTCAGTTCATATTGAACCTTCTTAGGGTACGCTCCTGAAAACGCTGGCACCAAAATCCCTGCTTTTCACTGCCCCCGTGTTAACTTGTTGTTGTAAGAATATGGCCGTACAATATACATCAAGAACAATTGTGAAATTTCTGCTATTAACATGGGGGAAAAGAAACTAAAGCTTTTTCGCTTTTAATGAACTGACATGCATAGCACTCATTTGCTCATTCTGTGTGTGACAGTCCCCTGTATAGGAATTATCACTGTTTCCAATGTGGCACCTATTTCACAAATTTGAAATTATGCTTTGATGTGGTCTACTACCATGTGCAAACATAAACTCACAAATAAAAACATAGTATTATATTTGTGGCCTATGAACAAGGTCAAATGTTATTTTAGACATAAAATTGCATTATACAAGATCATGTAAAAACAATTGTATCATTTCTTGCTTATCATCCTCAGGAATAAGGATGCAAATTAAAACAGAAGTTGGACCATAGTGCCTAACCCTTATTAGACTGTGACAATATCTGGACGTCTTATTCAAGGGCGTTGTCGATGATGGCTAAACACATATATCCTTTGTATCGACAGTTACATTGCAACCATATGGTGCTTTGACAGTGACACTGCAAGATCAAACAGCAGACCATGATAATAGACCCATATTCCAAATAAGGACATAGTTAACAGAGACGTTTTCTATAATAGTACACTTTATTTACCTCTTTCCTTCTGCTCTCTGCCCCAGGTCTGGTTATCAGAGCTGTGTCACCACAAACTACGGCCGCGTCCTCCACGAACACGCAGTCCGGGAGCGACTCGTCTGCGGGGAGTTCGATCACCTCCAGCCCGAGTTTGTGCTTTAGAACGTTGACGTATACCTCATGTTCCCGTTGAGCATTCACCAGGTCCACGTCCGAAACGTTCATCCTCAGTGCCTCTTTAGCAAAAGATGAGGGGACAGCTCGAACAATAGCATGAGTGAAGTTACCAAAACCTGCCATTACACCAGCCATGTTCCGCAAATTGTTGTAAGTAGGCTAACCAAATTTCTCAATGAAATGGCTCAAGCCAAAAACCGATACCTGTTCTAAATGTATGAACGACCTAATGCTGTTGGTTCTCTTTCTGTTCGATAAGCGTTGTTTGTTAGTTTGTTTTCTTTTTCTATTTACTAAACTGACAGCTCCACTCCGGTTAAACAGGCAACAAGCAAGAGACAACGGTCTGATGACGCGCGTTAACAACCCATCACGTGTACGAATGTAGCCACTATAGAATCAATTCCCAGTGAAGCGCACACCAAAGCCAGACAAGTGACAGTGTGTGGCTCGTAAACACCGCGAGCACTAGACGCCCTGGGTTACGCTCTATTACTTTGTAACTACACATTCTGTTATCGAGTATTGAGTTATATATGGGTATAAATTGGCTACAAAACAGCCAACATCTACACGTATTTTATTGTCAACGAAGGGCCAGTCTCAATCTTTTCGCAAACTGTCATTACACTTTTAATTAAAAAAGCAGTTCAAAATTATGGTCACTAAAATCTCTGGGATTTTATCCAGTACCTTTTTATTCCAATACCTGCTTTTAATTACAGTTGGCAATTAAAAACCCAAATATGTTATGCTATTTTTGACCATGTAAGAGAAATATCCATTACTGTTATTCACAGTGAACAACACACATTTCAGAATCGTTTTTAAATGTCTAAATCCACCAGCCTATTGTTGACAGTGTATAGGAATACCACAAAAATGAACAAATCACATGTTTTATTTAATACTGGTCATCTTTATGTAATAATAGTCATAAGAGACTGGTGGGAAAAGACAGGCAAGAACTCTTTGTGTTCCTTGTGTAGATCCGGCAGGGAACGTGTTGTATTCCCTGTGGTGCCATCGAAGGAAGCCTCTGGGCTGGGCTTTGAATGGAATGTTTCTCCAGACATTCCCTGAGCACATTCTTCCACACCCCAGGACTAAAGTTTGTCTTTTCTTGTTCCAGATCCACTCAATTACCCTGACTGGTCTAACATTCCAGGAGTCCCACCTTCCATTTTCCATTGCTGGATGGACTTTCTGCCCCATCCAAACCCCCAGCCATTTCCCTCCATTCCACATTGTGTATGTCTGACTCCGTCTGGTACATTCTACCCTAGAAAAAAACTCTCTTTCTAAGTGACTCTGTTTCAATTATTCTCTCTTTTTCAATCAAGTGTTTTCATTAGGCTGATCGCATCACTTGATCGCATCAAGTATATTCTGAGAATCAGTGCAACAAATGTTAAAGTATTCTAAGGGCCCTTTTCAACAGAAGTGCACTATTTACATCTAAGTAATTTTGCTGTTTCTCTTATCCTCAGCATGTAGTGTGCATACTTTTTCATACTATTCAGACTGGTCTTATGTCATTTATCCTTATAAAAAAGTACATTTGTCATTTTAAAATATATGATTCCTGTGTCTTTTCCCCCTAATATAAAATCCAATTAGTCAAATAAATACTATTTAAACCAAATAAATCATTATATATAATGTATCTGAAAAAATATATTTTACCTAGTTAAAAACACATTTATTTAAGTAACCATATCAACTAGAGAATCTAATGCACAACTATCTGTAGCTGAGCTGCAGAAGCCATAAAGGCAAGTCAATGGTCGACAATTGCTAGTCAATGGTGAACATTTGCATGGAAATGTTATTTGGTTCAATGTAGCAAGAGGATCCTGAAGGCACATGGAGTAGAGGTGTGGCTGACCAGGGATGTTGCTATAAAATGGAGGAAATGTCATCTCTGTTAACATGTTCTGTTGTGTTTTCGTCAAATGCTCAAATTGGACAGAGCATGTAATGACAGATATAACATATTTTGTAGATTCAATAAGGCTATCATGATAGAATAAGTCACTTACGGTAAGGAACCACTTAATTATTGCAAAATCAAACATAAGAATGTGCAATATAGGGCCCCAAAAGAGACAGTGCTCTAAGTCTCTGTTTTGGAGAAGGTTGCGTCATTGCAAATGTGGTTGCTGTGGTTGTTGGCTCGGGAATGCAAATGTGGTTGTTGGCCCGGGAATGCATTCACCTCCAGTGCTTTTGTACTGGTGAAAAGTTTATTTTAAGTGAGCACTGTGATAAGAAGCAGAATGGCTTAAAGAGATGTGAATTGTAAGACATATCTCCATTTTCAAAATGTTGTACCAGCTGTGGAGTTGTTGAAAGGAGTCAGAGCCATTATTGCGAATGGGACATTACAAAAACGGGAGAGGAGAAAAATGGAGAATAAATAAACTGCTAAAAACAACTAAGCAAACATGTAATTATCTTAGTATAACACCAAATCAATTTAACTACAGGGTTATCAATCAGTCCAGTTAGGAAGTATAAGCAATTTTGAATCAATGTCACCTGTTTTGGTGCAAATGAAAGTGACAACAGGTGAACTATAAAGGCAACAGCAAGACCCCAAAAAGGGAATGGTTTTGCAGGTTGTGGCCACAGACAATTGCTCTCTCCTTATCCTTCCTGACTGATTCATCTCTAGTACAGCCTCACTACTGGTAGCATGAGGCTGTACCTGTAGCTCGTTCTGGTTCAACAGGTGCCCCGTTCTCTACACAGATAAGAACTGGTTCATACTGAGCACATGTGACAGATGTAAAAGCGAGGCCGTGGGGAACGTTATGCTTATGGTCTGGGGAGGCATATCCTTGGGGGGGGGGGGGTCGCACAGACCACCACATGCTACTCTGACTGCTGTTAGGTACCGGGATGAAATCCTCACACCCATTGTCAGACCTGACGCTGGTGCAGTGAGCCCTGGGTTCCTCCTGGTGCAGGACAATGCCCAGCCTCATGTGGCCAGAGTGTGTAGGCAGGTTCTGGGTGACAAAGGCATTAATGCTATTGACTGGCACTCATATTCCCAGACCTGAATCCAGTTGAGAACCTCTGGGATTTCATGTATCAGTGCATCCGACCCTGCCAAGTAGCACCACAGACAGAAGATCAATAATGCCCTGGTCCAGGTCTGGGAGGAGATCCCCCAGGAGACCATCGCCGTCTCACCAGGAGCATGTCCAGACGTTGTCGGGAGTGCATACAGGCCCAAAACACATTTGGGCCCAAAACACAACAGAGTCAAATTATGAGTTGACGTGATGAAATTCACGCAGGTTGGAACAGTCTGTGATTTCAATGTGTAGGCAGTTCCTGAATGATGACATCTAGTTGAGAACCTCTGGGTCGCCAAGTAGCACCACAGACTGTCCAGGAGCTCACTGATGCCCTGGTCCAGGTCTGGGAGGAGATCCCCCAGGAGACCATCGCCGTCTCATCAGGAGCATGTCCAGACGTTGTCGGGAGTGCATACAGACACATGGGGCCATACACACTACTGAGTCACATTGAGTTGCGGTGATGAAAGTCATGCAAGTTAAAACAGCCTGTGATTTCAATTGTTTACAATTTTTTTTTAGTGAGAGTTTGAATCCAGTCCTCAATTGATTGGTGATTTTGGTTTCCATTGACTGTTGTTGCATCATTTATTTCTCAACTAATTACACAATGCCATGTAAAGATTTGGAACTTTAATATATTCCCTTCATCGAGACCCAATGTGTGACTTAATTTTTTTTAGCAGTGTATATTGAAAATATGTTACGTGCATACTTAAAGCGCCTCTTAAGGCATCAAGGATTGTTACGTGCATACTTAGAGTGTCTCTTAAGGCATCAAGGAGTGTTACGTGCATACTTAGAGCGCCTCTTAAGGCATCAAGGAGTGAGGTTTACAGAAAGGTGTTACAGTACTCAAGTAAAGTTTTTGAACTTGGAAGGTTCTGCTAGTGTTGCAAGACCTTAAAATTCTTCCAGGTACTCTTACTTCTAAAAGAAAAGGTCAAAAGCATTTTTACTAAACACACATTAAAGCAATGACAAAGGAAATGTTATATAGAATATACTGTTTGTGATAGTGTGCGTAAAACAAAGGTCATGATGAAATTACAAACCAGAACTCACATAAAGACTTTAACAGTTTTAATTAATAACAGCTGCAACAGTGGTCAACAAATCATCAAGTGTTAAAGTATTCCAGTGAGGGCGGAATTTTCTTCTTTTCATTTTAATTTTTTTAACCTGGCACCCAAAGACTATCTGCTCACTGCATGCTTTTTGAGTTGAGCATTCCAATTATGTTTTCTATAATTAAATAATAAAGTACATACAAGGAGTAATAAAAAGACAATAGAAGACAACTGCCTTGTGACTAAGCACAGTGTGTGTACAGTATGAAGGTGCTAAGCTTCTGTCCTTTGGTGTGCAGAGCTCACAGTGGGAAAGCTTCCTCAATCACAAAATATGGCAAGCATGGGACATAAATAATTGATGTCCTTGTTTCAAAAGGCTTTCGATAAAGATTAATGTAACATATTGGGTCCTGTTCTCGTGCTTACTTCTGATTTACATAATGTAATTTGAAGTATGTCATTTCAAGGCACACAAGGACAGCGCTGTTACCTAGTAACATGCCTGATGGAGCAGAACAATCACAATCAGAAATGCATCTCACTGAGCTCATGTGGTCAAACTCTCTACAGAGGGGCTGACTGATGAGGTAATAATTACTGAGGATAGCACAGGATACAGTTGACAGTAATGGTCAAATTGGCTTTGGGAAACATATTTCATCAGCACCATCACTCAGATTACATTAGGCTACTTGGGGCTAGATAACATAGACGCCCGCGTACCCGCGCACATACACAAACCAACACAAAAGACTACGAGAAAAAACAAAACCCACATGGGCACATGACAGAGCGACTTTTGGAATCCAACCCTCAATGTAGATGGACATCTGTTAATGTTCATGCGGGTATGTTTAATGCGGTACTCAAAGGTGTTCTAATCCACGAAGAGCACTATTACCGGCAAAAGCTAACGCTATCCACCCCAAAAGCACTCGATGACAGAAAGGAACATGTTTACAATGTCAACAAAGTTAACCATAGGATAACACCATCTAGTGTCTTAAACTGGAATTATAAAAATTTTCGAAAAGTAAAATGACAACGAGAATACTTCAAATGTATCCGTTTGCTTTATACACAACTTCCAATATCGGATGCAGAACTTAACGTCGCCTGTCGGGTTAGCTAAATGACTTGTAGCCTACATAATATTCAAATTTTATGAAAAAATACATTAATATAGCTTATCATGACTTTATTTTAACTATCACAGAAGTAAAGTAAACAAGAAAGACTCACCGGAGGCAGATTTCTCCGTGGTCGTGACAACCGTTCTCCGTTGGTTTGATCAGCGAACTCTTAGTATCTCGTCAGGTGGCGTACTTATACAGTCACTTAACAAACAATGTTTCCAACACATGGGTAAAACCCGTTATAGTTATTACTATAACAAAGGGATTTTCATAACACTCCACAGGCAGCATATGAACAAGTTCTCTATCACGTTTGCATTCTTGGTTAAGTCCTTTTTGTAAAGAGTTCTTCCCAAATCTCTGTGACAAATCTCTGACAATTGCCAAATGTAGGTATGTCACTAACGTTATTTGAGACCCGAAGAATAGTAGAACTAGAATCAAGTTGGGTATTTTCTCCGCAAACTAAAATCTAATTCGGAACTGGTCTAGTAGAAACATGATGGACAGATTGCGTGAAAAGTAGCCTAAATTAATCCACGAAGGAATGCGATAAGGAATTTCCTGTATGAAAAACATATTTAACAACCCTTAAAGCTGTCAGGAATGCTTTGTGGTTGGCTAGAAGAGAGAAAAAGATGTTAATAATGTAGACTTCTGCCATACCAAATATGGCAATATTGTTACGTCTGGAGCTCGGTTACCATCTGGAAACGCTTAGTTCTATGGAATAAAGCAAAGAGCGGGGCCAAAAATAGAAACCCTACATTTCATTTCGTACACTTCGAATTCCGGAAAGTGTCTCCCTGAGAACTGTGAACAGTTAGGATCGCTTTAATTAGAATAGCTGGAATAATAGTACGGGTCATATTCTGAACAGAGGATTCTTATCATAAAAACTGAATCTAGCGAGTCATTAAATATAATGTATGATGTAAAGCAATAAAGATGTATGACAACATCCCTTTTTATGAATTTGGCAACGGTAGACCGCAAACAAAAAATAGCAATACAAATAATGTCAAAACAAACACCTGCTTCAGAACGTAAAATAAGCAATGACACTAACTTACATTATAATAATGTTATTTTTAAAATAAATTTTCTAGTTTCAAATATTGGCCAATTAATAATAATATCAACATCATTCAAATGAATCGGGTCAGACACAACATCCTAAAACCTGAACATACAGGAATGAAGGACTACTTTAACCTTAATGCTTAACAACATTTGTGAGAAAATAAATTAAGGATGACAGTAGAGAAAGGACACGGCAAAGGGGAAAATATGTTCAGTTCTGGGGGAACATTTATTCAAGAAAAAAGTAAGGTGCTTAGCTTGGATGGAAAACGCGCCAAGAAACATTCCTCGCATAGTTTATGAACAGTTCAGCAGTCAGCCAACGACGTCAGCTTTCACTACAGTATAAAAGACGTGAGGTCCTCCGTTTCAGCAGACTGCAACTTCCAACCAGAGCTAGAGCAGCACCAAAGCCTCTTACCAAGAGACTCGAAAACAATATCAAACCACTATAGACGTCTGACTGCTACGCTTAGGACAAACTGCACTTGCGAATACATATAGCAAGATATCGAAAAGGGAATAGCAAAAACACTTTTTTTCTTAAATTACGAACGAGAAAAACGAAAAGATGTTCATTATCTCCATTGCGCTGATCTTCATTGGAACAATCAACCTGGTAAGTAATATGTAATTTGTCAAATTATTTCAGTTAAATCCTTAAATAGATCGAATACTTAATGTAAATGCCTACCTTTTTGTAATACAACATGTACAATCACTCTCCAAATCATAACTAGACTAGCAGTTGAGTAAATAGAAGATTTCAGATGTCATCGTTATTGATGGTTAGGAAGTTAGTTCTGATATAATGATAGTTATATATCATTAACAAGCTCTGTTATTCGCGCAGGTTCTCTCCTCCTGTCCGTCGGAATGCGAGTGCCCCATGGATCTGCCCAGGTGCGCGCCTGGTGTGAGCCTGGTAGCGGATGGCTGCGGGTGCTGTAAGGTCTGCGCCAGACAGCTCAACGAGGACTGCAGTCTTACTGAGCCGTGCGACCACACCAAAGGACTGGAGTGCAACTTTGGAGCCAGCTTAGGGGCTATGCGTGGCATCTGTCGTGGTAGGTCACTCCAATCCTTTCATGCTGAATTTCTTTTTCTTTAACCTAAACAATGTTCGTTTGACAGTTTGATATGGTGGCATAGTTTAAGAGGGGGCGGTGTGAGTAAAAGAGGACCATGTACATTTCCACACTAAGGAATTTATCACAGTACTTTAGTCTACACTCTAAATTAACAACATTCTGCTTTGGTTGAAAGGTATCTGATCCCAGTTGCTCCTCTCCTTAGGGAGCACTAGCCTAGAACCTTCTGAGGAATTTTTACAGTTACCAAACCTCTTGCAGCCAGCATGTGATCATTGATGTCTATAACAGACACCAGTCTGCTGAACTGCGAATTAAGAGCAATATTTTCCTTCTTCTCAACAGCTAAGTCAGAGGGCAGACCCTGTGAGTACAACAGCAGGATTTACCAGAACGGAGAGAGCTTTCAGCCTAACTGCAAGCACCAGTGCACATGCATCGATGGGGCTGTGGGCTGTGTACCACTTTGCCCTCAGGAGCTCTCCCTGCCCAACCTGGGGTGCGCCAACCCAAGGCTGGTCAAGGTGGCAGGCCAGTGCTGTGAAGAGTGGGTGTGCGACGACCGCAAAGACATTGACAAGCTGTTCGGCAAAGACACCATGACCGAGGAGTCAGAGAGTGACCTCACCAACAGAAACGAGTTCATCGCCGTTGTCAAAGGAGGACTCAAATCACTACCTGGTAAGCCGAGCCCTTCTAGCAAGCGCCAGATCAGCTTTTAAGTGACACCTTTATTTCGATCGCCACAAAAGCAGAATCTCATGACAATTGCCAGCTTCTAATGTTTTCCCCTGTCCCTCTCGCAGCGTTCAGAGTGCAGCCTGAGAGTCACATGTTTGAGAGCCAGAAGTGCGTCGTCCAGACCACCCCTTGGTCCCAGTGCTCCAAGACCTGCGGCATGGGCATCTCCACCAGAGTCACAAACAACAATGGCGAGTGCAAGCTTGTCAAAGAGACTCGCATCTGTGAGGTGCGCCCATGTACCCAGTCTCCTTACTCCAGCCTTAAGGTAAGCAAACGCCACCGGGACGCTACTGCGGCCAGACACTGGGCGCTGTCCAGCAACAACAGCCAATACTGTTAGTTCATGGACCCTCCTGACTGACTGTTTTCCTTCCCCTGTTCCTCCAACAGAAAGGAAAGAAGTGTAGCAGAACTAAGAAGTCCACTCAGGCTCAGAAGTTCACCTACGCTGGCTGCTCGAGCCTGAAGAAGTACAGGTCCAAGTATTGTGGATCCTGTGTGGACGGGCGCTGCTGCAGCCCGCAGCAAACCCGCACCATCCGGGTCAAGTTCCTCTGTGAGGATGGAGAGACCTTCAACAAGAACATCATGATGATCGAGTCCTGCAAGTGCACCTTCAACTGTCCCAATTCCAACGAGGCCTCCTACCCTTTCTACAGGCTCTTCAATGACATCCACAAGTTCAGAGACTAAATCAAATCTGATTGGAGGGGTCCAACTCAACCGGCCAATGAACTTCCTGTTGTAACTAGATTCCCAAGGAATTATGGGCTTACATCATGAGGACTTTAATGAAGTGCACTGTCTGCTGTGACTGAATCAGCATTTTTAATTAGGATTCGCTTCATACTACTGGAGCATGATAGTAGCTTCGTTATGGAGCAAACTGTAAATTAACGTGTAAATTAAAATGTATGTTAATAAGTTAAAATGAATTCCCTGTTTATATTTCAGACTGCTAAATACCAACTAGGCATGACCCAAACAAGCCTTTGACTTGTGTGTGCGTGTTTGGATATGCACATAGGAAACTTAATTTAGTACAACATGATCCTGCAACATAAAGAACCAAGACACCACGTTACTGTGGCTCGGTTCCTTCCTGATGTGGGCATTATGTTTATGTTTTGTGGCAGCTATTGAACTTACCAATGTTATCAAGAAAGACAAGGCGAAACATGTCGAATGGAGTGTTTTTATTATTATTATTATTAATATTTATCGTAAAAAATTAGCTTCTTTATTTGGATATTATGTGTCATACTGGAATAACTTGTAAAAATGACTTAATTTTATATGTTAATAATAAAATAAAACAGATTTATTTATGAAATGTAGACACAATCTTTGTTTCATTTGATCAAACTGAAGATGGGTGACCCACTCCTATCATGTTACAGAGCTGAACATTTGCTGAGATTAGTAAACAGTTCACACATGAAGGATCATAAAGTTTAATACGGTAAGAGGTCATACAAATTCAACATTCAGAGTGGAAAAACTACACTCACTGTATTGATTCCAAAAGTGATCCGTCTGAGCTGATCCCTTCTTACACAACGTTTTAACCACAGTTTCCGGGCTTTGAGAGTGTTTGTGTATTGGAATTACATTGTAGATCGCCGCAAGCCAAGGGTTGATTCACAAAATGAGGCTTAGCCACACACAAGACTAATTAAAAAAAATACCAATGCGCACAAAGCTATGCTAATCCATTTGAATTCCACTAGTAGCTGTGCATTACATCACCATGTTTGTATTTTACACATACTAAACAATTCAAAGTAAGTATATACTTGGAATACAATCTTAACTTTATGATGTTCAAGACACAAAAAATGTCATTTTTGGCACTAGGCTAGTTGCAGCGGGTTGTGAGGTATAAACAAAAACAAACAAACAAAAAAGCCAGGCAGGATACAACTTTCTAGCCTAAGGAAGGCAGATATCAGGTTGAAACGTGTGGAGGCTAATATTAGCAGGATTACGATAGGTAGCAGTAGCAGTGAAAATGCTGTCCTCCCATTCTGTTACAAAATCCAGGTTGTAGCCTCTGTTCTGCAGCTGCTGAACAGAGACTGCCAAATGCTTAAGGTTTAAATTGGGGTGAGCAGACCAGTGCTTAGGAGCAACTTCTGAGTCCATAAGAGTTAGAGAGGACACACTTAAACACATGGGCAAGCACATACACACACACACACACATTTTCCAAACCCATTTTCCAAACACGCACACACGCAGAGAGAGAGAAAGAGAGAGAGCACTACGGGTTTGATCCAGGTAGAAGGAACGACTCAGGAATGCAGCGGTGGCTCAGAAAGCAGACAGACATCCTGATGGGTGGCAGATGTTTGAAAATATTTTGGATTCGGAGGAGCAACATGTTACTTTAAGTCAGGGAGGCAGGCGGTCATTCTAAAAATACACAAAAAGTGCCTGCACACAGCCAGAGAAGGTGTATAGTATCAAAATGGGGTACAAAAATTATATAATCACCTTTGAGACTACTACCAAAGTGCACATCAGGGCACCATGAGACTACCACATCAGGGCACCATGAGAATACCACACCAGGGCACCATGAGAATACCACATCAGGGCACCATGAGAATACCACATCAGGGCACCATGAGACTACCACATCAGGGCACCATGAGAATACCACATCAGGGCACCATGAGAATACCACATCAGGGCACCATGAGA
>JACXGK010001486.1:0-68655 GCA_016801125.1 Novumbra hubbsi | reverse complement strand
GACTAAGTTTCATTGCGGAGACATTGTCTCTCATCACTGAGCTGGACTAAGTTTCATTGCGGAGACATTGTCTCTCCTGACTGAGCAGGACTAGTTTCATTGCGGAGACATTGTCTCTCATGACTGAGCTGGACTAAGTTTCATTGCGGAGACATGGTCTCTTATGACTGAGCTGGACTAAGTTTCATTGCGGAGACATTGTCTCTCATGACTGAGCTGGACTAAGTTTCATTGCGGAGACATTGTCTCTCATGACTGAGCTGGACTAAGTTTCATTGTGGAGACATGGTCTCTTTAGGCACCATTTCAGTCTACTTCCTTACTTAGTATGACAGTTTGTATTGTGTTACATTATTTGAGCTGGAACATGTCGCTCGTAATGTTGGCCGATCTGCAAATGACTGTCCATCCTAATTAACATCTCATTATTTTTGGATCAGTCATTCTCAATCAAGTCTTCATTCTTTGTGGTTTTGATCCCCTCGAACACAGCCACTGCTGGGCGCGTTAAAGCGCATTGGTTGACACCGTTCAAAGTGTGTTGCATTGTGGGTATTATGGACGTAAAATCTGACTTGCACCGTATGTTGAGCGGACCGTATGTCTGGATAGACTTTACACACACCATGTGGTTGTCAAACCATTAGTTTAAAAAACTGCTTCCGTTTCTTATAGGCCAACCTGGCAAAATTTAACACGATGCTTGGCATCGACCAGCTGAGCCGATAACGACATCTGGTAAATAAAACTGGCTAATAAAAAGTATCTAGAACTCAGGCGTTAGCCAACAATCTACTTTCACATTCAGTGTGATCCTGAGAAGGAATCAGCAGTCATCTTGACTATTAAGAATGGGAAGGATTTCTGAGCGCTAACCCAACGCTGTTCTTCAGTCTTTTTCCACAAACAAATATTCTAAAAATAGCCTTAAACTCACTGAGCCCTGCTACTCCCTCACTCCACTACAGTGACAGTAGGTGCGTTCGAATAGAAACAGTGAATTGTAGTTAGACTTCTAGTCCGACTTGAGACGGCGCCGAGGCCAGGTGACTGTGACGTATGCCATCAAAGTACCGTGAGACCGATCTGAGACCTGCGGACTGAATATCTGGAGAGCAACTGCGCGGAGTCCGATGACGACACTGCGATTTCATGATTGGCTAGACTCACACACAACAACATCCCGTGTGTTGCGCGTTTATTCTGATACCGTCAGTTCCGCTAATGTTAAAATCCGGACCAAATAGTGCAATTGAACTCAAGATTAGCCTTCAATGAACAGCTGCAGTAATTGTTCGAGAAAGTGGTTTAGTCCGTCTGTTCACTAAATGCGTGACTAATCATAGCTGACCAGCAGATTGGAGAGTGAGTTTAAATGTACCCCTAAACATAAAATGACCAATTGAGACCCAGTGATACTAATGAAGTCTGTTAGGCATGAAGATCAGAGGACAGTGTTTATGGTGAATGATGAAATAGAAAAATAACATACATCAAAAAAGGGTTTGTTGTCATAGGCAGGCTCACACTTTATCAAAAACCTGTGAATGTCTTCAGAACACATTGGTTAAAAATGTGAACACATCCTTATGAGTGAATAAGACAGAACATATGAATATATCATAATTGAGTGGTTATAGGCAGATGCATAAAGGAAATAAATGTTTTCCACACAAATCAATAAAGTTGGCAAACACCACTTGATCGGCCATGACTGACGTCAACGCAAACCACGAGAAGCAGGAATGTCCGCCTTTACGGAGCCGTTTGTCACTCCTCCCCGACTGCAAGCGGCAGATCTCGCCGGTCGTTTCATGCAGCCGCAGGCGATGTCGAACGCAACTATTGTAACAGGGCTACGTGGGCGTGTCCTTCTAAATCCCGCGGAGCTACGCGTGAACCCTGCACAGTTTCTCACCAGACAGCGGCTTCGATGTAGCCTGGTGATGTTTATGGGATGTCAGAGTTTACAGCACGTCACTTTTCCACTTTTCCAAGCACGCTTTTACGGTTGTGAGGGCAACAACGCGATGCGGGCGGTCAACAAACCTGTTCTGTCGAGGCAGCGTAGTCGAGTTCATTGCGGTGCTTTCAATTTGTGGTACAAATACGCCTCATTATAATAAGCGACATCACTCGTGAATTTTGTCTGACGTTCGTGGCCTAACCAAGCAATTGTTGCGCGAAAAATAATGTGTTGTATACAGGCACGATATATTGTTATCGGATATAATTATTACCGGGCCATCCTCGTAGCTAACTGTCCCAGGTTTGCCTGCGAGAGTGCTGGCAGCTAGCCACTTCAGACCAACTGTTTAAAGCCAACGGTATTGGTAAAGGTTTGCGTGTCTGGTTTTGTGGTGTGCATATAACGAGTTCAGATAACGGTGAAATGTGTCAACAGTTCACCACACACATCTGTTACTGATTACGTTTTAAGACATCACCCTGTGAACGTAGTGTTCCTCTGTCACCAGTTAGATAAGACATTACAATTTCACGCAGTCAACTGAGTCAGCTAGACTAAAAAAAAAAAAAACGTGTCACCCCGCGCGTTATTTTTTAACCTTTCGCTCCCGTCGGAACTGATCGGTTTTAACAACCCCCCCCCCCCCCAGTCACTCTGGCCGTTTCACATTCGCCACCTGCATTTCCATGCTGCTGAGGTGCCTGGTTTCCAGCCTGGAATCACTGACCATGTTTGGGGCACACGCTGAGCTTACGTCTATCAAAGGCGGCGGTCCCGCCAGCAGCCAGCTGGGAGCTCTCATGCAGCGCTTGGCCGTTACCTGGCAACAGTTAGCAAAGCCCGGAGCACCGGGCCAAAAACATCAGATCCTATTAAGGCCACCTTCGCTCTGTGTCCTGCGGGAGGAATGCACCTCTAATCAACTCCCCATGATGTCACTGACTGTGAATGACATAAACCGCGATGGCCAGAGACAACGTTTCTAGGGGCCCCGGAACCGTCTAAAGCCCTGGAAAAAGTGTCTTGTGATTCGTCTAAAACGTCGCGGTCGACCACAACCGCATGCATCAGTGGCTGAGACGTCAGGCCATTAGCAAAAGACCGAAGTCCAGAGACCGATGCTGTCAGTAAAATCTGAACCCAAAGCAAACATGCTCGTGCAATGAGTAACATGATTGGCCATTATTATATTGACACTAAACAGTGAGAGCTATTCCAGTAACAATGTAGTTTGTTTATGAAAAACACTTATCGGACATTAATTCTTCCATGTTTTTTGATAAGTGCCTTACTCAAGGGCACATTAGTGCATCTTCACCTTGTCAGCCCTGGGGATTTGAACAAACGTTCAGTTTACTGAACCAGTACTTTGGGCACTAGCCTGTCTGCTGTGCACTAATTGTCAAACATCCCAGATGGATGAAACCAAGGCTTTACCTAATCCCCCGTGAGTCAGGCTAAAACAAAAGGTCAGGTTCAAGATTCAAGGTCAGGGTTCATTGCAAGTGCTTGGGTCAGGGGTTAACAGTGTAGTTAAATACACTCAAGCCTTCAAAAGCTGAAATACAAAAAGCTTTTAGCCATGTGGGTAAAAGGTTTACGTGAGTAAATACAGTTCACCCACCTTTCTGCTTTGTGTGAATGTTTACCAGCCTTTTGTGGAAAAATGCTTTGAAGGTACAAGGAGTTTTTGTCCTTTTTTTAACCACGACAGTCAGAGATTGAACAATTTATTTTTTCACCACAGCACCATTGCCAACACTGAAAAGGCCTCTGTGGATATTTCGTCAGGCTAATAACTCAGAGAGTGAAGCAGAAGACATTATAGACATTATGTTGTCATGTTTCCTCACTAGGCCTCTTCTTAAAGCCACTTCTTCCTTTCTCTTCACGCCAACATTGTGCCTCTTTGTTTCCTGTCAATTAACACACGGTCATTGGGAGTCCCGTGACACGTTTAGCAGGGTGAATTCCTTCAGGCTGTCCGGTAGACTGTCATTTTCCGTACATTTACAGCTTCCTCCACCCTCTGATTGTTTAATTAGTGCCTCTCGTACTGTGCCTCTCGTACTTATAGATAAGACTGACCTTATAGATTGACTTAGTAGCCTTCAAAATGCACTCATTAGCAGCGGTTAATTAATCCCTTTGTTAGTGATTCACAAGCAGAAGTAAAAACTAGAATAAAAAATAAATAAATCACGTTCAATCACTATTCCGGAACGGTTTACAGATTTCATGGAAATGAGACCTATAATTATGCAACATGAGCTCAATTGTCTTCCTGTCCCACACATTTTAATTTAGGTTGTTAAAAAGCTGCTGTACTGAGTTCTGATAAAGAATGTCGTGGGCGTATGGACACCGAAATTGACTCCCCTTGAAAGGTCTTTCAATTTCCCTCGAAAAAGTAAACTCCTTTCAAGTAGAGCTCTCCCATTTCCTAGAACAAACCAAGTAAACCACACGAGAGTAAGCCCCTCCCAGTTAATCCAGTGGTGAGAAGAAAGGTTAACCCTTAATCGCACGGCCGGCTTGCTCATGGCAGTCAGCCTCTGCATGGCTCACTCTCCTGTCTTCTAGGATCCCATGACCATAAACGGAGCTGCTGTTACACAGTGAGGATCACGCTTTAAGTTATAAACCGAGGGTTAGGGTCAGAGAGAGATGGATAGAGGAAATAAATCAGGAAATAGGATGGAAAGATGGACGGATAGCGTGAGAGAGAGGACTGGCAGAATAAAAGTGACAGAGTGAGTGAGAAATGTGACTGGGCATAATGAAAGAGAGAGTGAGAGAATTTAGAAAAGCCAAAGAGTGGAAGAGAGAGTAAGAGAAAATGGAGAAAAAAAAGAGTGATGGAGACAGAGAAAACGAGAGTGAGAGAAAGAGTGAGAGAGATAGTGAGAACGTGGGAGGCCTCTTGTGTTAAGACATATCGAAGTAGTTAATTATAGACCAGGCTAGATTCAGGTGACAGAATCAGAACATGCAAACAGAACCGTCAACGAGTGTTTGAGCAAACCCAGGCACAACTACCAGTCAATGATCACACAGCATCATAAGACATGAAGGGACTTTAAGTTAGCAATGAGCGGGGGGGGGGGGTTTAAAACAAAGATGAGCAGTGTGGGCCGCTTCCATCCTGGTTTCATTGGTGTAATCAAACGGTTTAAAAGACTTTCGTACGACAGTTAACGGTTCCCTTTTTTCTCCCAGCGTCACATTGCCGGGGCGCCAGACGCTCTTGACGCTGAGCCTTGTTGTCTTTTCAAATAGTTCCTGTCACGCGGCTGACAAATGGTCAAGATAAGACGACAGTTCCCTTAGCGCTTTTATAAATAAACTCAACACATCGGAGGGGGGAAGGTGTGTGTGTGTGTGTCTTTGTGGCTACGTTTTTTATTTAATCTAATTTTAGTCATCTTGACTATAATGGCATCAAGTCTAATTCACATTTTTGTCATTTGAATATTTCTTTCCTCTAATTGCTGTCAACACAACCAAAGTATTGTCAGTGAAATGGCCTTTTGTTTTAGTCACATTTTAGTCACATCTCATTTTAGTGCCCCATTAACCTACAGTACTCTTAAATCACTGCATTCCATAGACATTGTTAAAGTTGAGCCATTCGGTTATAGCGCACTTTTGTGGACTAGACCCAGCAAATGCCAATAATAACTAAAACACTCTAGTAAATGTTCACTTCTGTTTGTACACTGTGGTATGAGAGGGACAAACCCTCCCTTTAGTTACCTCGACTTTGACCTCGATCGTTTTGCGTTGTCCATTATTTTCATCGAAATTTAAGAGGGTAGCGGTCCATTACGCAGGTAGTAGCAAAGGTCTGTGATTTGCCATGGATATGAAGCACGATCTGCTAGTCTATTTGGTCATTAATAATCCACTGACCGAGACAAATTGGTGATTAACAAATATTGTTATGAACCAGACCTAAGCTGGTGTGTTTGAGTGTGTTTGCACTCTATATATTCCGTTGGAAGGGAGGAAGTTTTGCGTTTCACACTATGTAGATGAACCTTTAGGAGATGGGAGGACTTTTGGGAAATTTGAGGTTAGGGTGTGTGTTACTGGGTACTATCATACCAAAATGATGTGTCCAGCCCAAGCTGTTGTGCCCCCCTCTGATACGTTTCATGTCACAAGAAGTTAACGTTTCTATGTGCCCTTTACACAAACAGACCCACACACTCATCCCCCCCTGCTCGACACACACCCACACACATAACACAACACACTCTGGGGAAACAACACAGCAACTGGACACTGATCATGGTCTCACTCAACCTCGCCCTCCTCTTCCTGTCGTTCAGCTCCTTGCCAGGGTATCTCTGAAAAGGTCAACCTGGCCACACGGACTGCCATGCGATGGGGACGCGGGCATCCAGCCTCTGGGGGAGGGATGGATGCATCTGCCGGACCGTGGCTAAGTGCAATCCTCTCTGCTGTTTGCCAAGCTCCTGAGGTTTAATGTAACCCATTGACAGGTTTTCACAGGGGCCGCATGTCGCTGATGTCAGAGGTCACTTTTTGTGGTGGGTTGGGAGGATGTTTTTACGAAGCCAGTCGAGGGAATCGACTAGGGGGTTAGGGGAACTATGCGCACGGTTATCGCTTGCTAAAATCACAAAAGTGTCTACTTATGACGTCCGTTTGATATTGGCGACAGCCCTTCTAGACATAACCCTCTGGACCTCTAAATAAAAATGTACCAAAACCTATGTACTGAGCTCTTCCGTCCGTAAATATTCGACACTAAAAGTGTTTCCACAACATTGCGGACAAAATGGATGCCAACTTTCATCAAAAAAAGAGGAAAGAATACACATCGACTGTGTAAATACTTTTGGGGGATTGTAAAACGTGTTGGAGAGGAACTGTTTATTCTCAGTGAGGCTTATTGGGGTTAATAACGCTAACGATTAATAAATACTATTAACGATAATAAATGAATATAATTTTTATGGCTGAGGTCCAATGGGATTCACCCACAACCTGGCAACGAAACCTTACAAAATCACTGTATATAAAGCCTGAGTCCCGAAAGCCAGCAAATATTTTCTCCGATTGGAACGCTTGTAAAAGGCAAGGATGGATGCCAAGGCTGACGTTGAGACAATGTAAAGGAGGAATGTGGAGACGTGGCATTCAGCCAGAGGGGGTGGAGGAGTTTTAATGAAGGTTGGAGGTCGAGGAGATGTTGTTCTTAAACTCCTACAGGGAAATAAATGCCTTCCAAGGAAGCGTGCAGAGAATGTATTGCCTCACTTTACTGTTATTAATTCACTTTTTGGCGTGAGCTTGTCTTGAATGACTTACCAGTGTGTGTGCCAACTAGCAACCCTTATAAACATCTACCTACAAGATAATCCACGAAGATGACAGGAGATCAACGACTCAAGACCATTATCTGCCCTATTTTGACGGTAACCGTTTTGACCACAACATGTGGTATTTCGACTATAACATGTCTTATAACAGCATAGCTCCCCAGACGTTCTGACATATATTCCTGTGTTTCCGGATTTGACCCGATTAGAGGCACTGAAACTGAATAAACATTTTAGTTAATGATTCATGAAGTCCCATGCCCCTGAAACTCAACTTTGGTTTTTGAGGCCAGTTCCACTCAATTTTTTTCATTTCAACCTCTCAATTAGGGACTTATTTAGACCTGGGAAGCCAGGTGGAGGACATTCACAATGAGGTTGAACCAGAAAACCAGCAGGCTTATTTAGACCTGGGAAGCCAGGTGGAGGACATTCACAATGAGGTTGAACCAGAAAACCAGCAGGCTTATTTAGACCCGGGAAGCCAGGTGGAGGACATTCACAATGAGGTTGAACCAGAAAACCAGCAGGCTCCCGAGCTTGTAGAGTCAGAGTTCAATACAGGCAAAATCCAGGTAGATAAAGAAAGCCTACATTATTACAACAATTTACATTATAAATCAACATTCATGTCTCATAGTAAACCCATTGTACAATGAAGCCTGTGTGTGTGTGTTCAAGAACAATGGAGGATGTGTACACTGCGTTGAACTGCACAGAATATCTCTACTTCAAGGACTACCCTCGAGAGCCAGCATGGTCGCTGAACTTTGGCACATTTAGCATAGCAGTATGCCGATACTGTATTTGCATTGTTAAACAAAAAAAAGGCACATTCTTGACTCGAGGACGGCGTTTCCTCCCAGAAACTGGTTCTGAGATAGTTCCCAGATATTTCTTTGCACTGTATGAACACTGCCCCCATATGTTCCGTTGACTAATGTAGCCAGTTGTGCTAATGCATAAACAGTTAAACCTAGCCTACCACATTTGCATAATTATGATTTTGTCGGTTGAGAGTCACCGAAATGCATGCATTCTCACATGTCCTCTGTGTAATTCCATTTGGCATCAACTCCTTACAAATATTAGGGCATGAATCACAATAGATTTGGTGTCACCGCGTATGTCAATACACTGAAGCCATAATTAGGCCACTGTGAGCCGGGAAATCTTCCAGACATCTCTGAGCTTCAGTCTTTACAATATCCTGGTCCATGAGCGGTCTTTTATGTTAGCAGTCCCAGAAATAGCGGTCAAGACCACTTGTTGTGGTCACCTGATTGGGAATGGCGTCCCAGGAGTGGAGGCAGGATGGGTGTATTTAGTTGCCTAGCAAATCCAGTTTGTTACCTGTGAAATGCAGTTGTCCTGAAAAATTGTTATTTCCCACTTTCCTACAAATGTGCCTCTAATCTATCAAAGGTTTAAGATCCAAATTAGCATGAAGAAAAGTTGTGTGATTGGTTAAAGAAAGAAAGGAAGAGGGAGTTTAAGGGTGGGATTTAAACTCATGCCGACTTTGGCATGCAGTGTGTGAGTGTTCTGTAAACACTGGACCACCAAACAGAGTGAGGGGATGACATAATACCAGAAGTGGACCTAGTCTGCCCTCTTTACTCTCTGTCTGAGGCTAACAGCCTGCATTCATAATAGTTCAGAGAACAGGTCGAAATATACAATTGCATTAAGTTGGAATGTTTGCCTATTCAGTCTTACATGACAAATTGCCCACTTAGGCTGTAATGAAATTGCTCCGGTGGATGTAACTTTCTTAATCTGATATGCTTCGCTCACATCACTTGGACGAACGGCTGCAGCATTTCGCTGCCAAAAGAAAATGCCGCTACACACGTCTTTATACAGCAGAGGTCACAGGACATTTGAAAGAATATTGCTCAACGTAGCCCAAGGTATTTTCCAGGTGAGAAGCCGACAGGTTTTGCGTGTAATTGTTTTAAGAGACCAGAAAAAATATAATGTACAGACATATACTTTTTATTTAAATGAGTTGTGTGCCTACTTGTTTCCTGGTGCCAAGGCCTACACGTTGACATAGCACAGTTCTCAGATGAACTAAAGATGCTCACTCACCTGACAACGTAGGCTATAACATTAGTTAGAATCAACCTAAACATGTTTCAATCGAGACCAAGCGAGTTCAAACACTTAATATTGTCACCGAGAACATACACGTTGTACTTTTTCGTACATAGTTAGACGTGTTGCCTATTTTAATGTGTGGCCAAAAGTTAACAGATATTACACATACTACAGAATTATAATGTAACTGTGTTAATTTTCGGAGAATACGCACAATTGATCACTTCTATAAATATGTTTTAGTCAATATTATACACATCTGCACTATTAGCCACAATAGAAATGCACATCGTTTACGAATAGGTTTCCTCACCTGAGGAGCAACTATTTAAAATACAGCTTGTTGCACTGACGTCTAGTAAAATGCATTGCCCTACAAACAAAACCCGCAAGTCGGACAAACAGAATTATTTTAGACAGTCATACCTCATCTTCGTGATTGGTGAAGTCACTGGAGTCGTTCTCCTTCTCAATTTTACTGTTATTCATTCTTAGATCGTTTTCCTATTGTTCTATCCTTCCCCCGAGAAAATTGATAGAACCAGACGTGTCCAACCCCTGTCCTGTGTAAGCTACCTCGAGTTCTTCCCTACTTTCCCGGCATGAATAGAACAAGTCAATGTTACAAATCAACTGACAGATGAACGGATAAATATGCTATTGATTTTGGATAAGCCGTTAATAGAACGATAGAGGCTACTCTTCATTAGTATTCAATATTCCCATGAAGATCTTCCGGAACCACTACTCTTCACGAGGACAGAGATGAAATAATTGTTCGTGTAACAGCACTACGGCAAGGCAAGGCAAGGCAGACCTTGACGAGGAAAGTTCTCCTATCTCCTTCAAAGAGAGGTGGGGGGGTGTGTGTGTGCTGGGATAGGGCGTGGGGTAGGGTGCGCGATGCGCCGTTTCTCCGAGCTTATGAATGTTTTATAAGGTGTCATACTGGGACTACAACAAAGGAAAATCGCTTTATCTAACATTTTCGGTTCTCACGCGCGGTCAATATTACCAGTTTATTTTTTTTAAGGAGTCAAGGAAACGAATATAAACCATTCCCGATGGGATCTTAACAAAAACATACAGCAAAAATAGACGCACGCAACGGTCTTAAAATTTTGCACAGAAATCTATTATTCATATTGGTGCGTCATAGCTTTTGGGAAAGCCTAGCTAATTTTGCCCCACATATGTTATATGGCTCACACAAAAGGCACCCAAAAGGAATGCACCCACCCATACCAATTCAGAGTGATTTTGTGGATGCTGGATCTCCGTGACATGACCATCATTCAGACAATGGCATGCACTTGCCCGACTCAATAGTTCTGAGCATGTGTGCCAAATTTTATCACTGTCAAACAGAGCTGGGATGAAAAGATGACCACGCCCATGTCAATGTGTATGCATCATTAGCGGAAATATTATCAATAGAGAAAATATTGCAATATTGCGTCAATAAACCATTGGCCGCAGGTGAGGCAAATCAACTATTTTACAGATCGGTCATTCTATTTTTTTTTTTTTTTAAATGTGATGTTATTTACTGGAATATCATGGCAGGCCTTATGGCACCTGCATCTCATTGGTTCCCTGTGAGGAGAAGGAGATTGGCACTGAATTTTAATTTTTGTCAGTGCAGTAAATTACAAATCTATATGGCAAAATGCATCATTCATTCAGATTCGGTCAAATTCAAGCCAGTGGTATTTAAGACATTTTATGTGATGTATCCACGTATGTGTGAGACGATACACTGCCTCATCCCCCGTTTTATCCACAGAGAAAATCCGTCCTATTTTAGGTGTCCAGGGAATGTTTTTATATTATTATTAGTTCCAACGGTAGACTGCAGTTTCAATAGGCTGACATTCATTGGCATGGGATTAAGCATTAAACCACTGGTATTTCACATGCTCATGGACGTCTGTCAATTATACATGCAAGAACTTGAGACTCGCGTAACGCATTTCAAGGATGCAGACACACACACGAGGGCGTGTGATAACAATGACCATAACATTGTACATTACCCCATATTGTATAAATCTTTCAGAACCTTTTTTAAGTGCAAATTCGTTCAATTAATAACAATCTGTTGTTTGTTGCACTAAATGAGGGGCTCAACGTCCTACAGACATTGTTTAAGACCACACCATCTTCTCAGTGATGTCCAAGACAGTAGATTCTATATAAAGACTGCTTAAGATATTCTCCAAGGGCCTTTGTCAGTTTTGTCTTGGGGTACACATTTCTACCTGTCTTGCTGAAGATATATATATTTTTCAAAAAGGCCAGCTTAAACAGATGCATGTTGTTTTTATGTAAATTTGATTTGTTTCCGGGGAGGAATAGAAGCATCTTCAGGCATATAAAAATGGAAATGTTCTTCTGCTTTTCCGATGTGTTTCCAAACCCTTATCAAAGCTTTCTGGCAATCTCTGCGGAGTTGAAGGGGGGGGGGGGGGGGGGGGGGGGGGGGGGGGGGGGGGGGGACGGACAGTGATGAGGGCGGGAGATGTCCCAGCTGTTTTTGACAGGTCTCAGAGCAGTGTGGTCTGCTCCGATAGCAGAGCTGTCCTCTGAAGAGCAGGTCTGCGAGTCCAGGGGGGATGTGTCAGCGGCATTTACCACAGCATCGCCTCCAACCCCGAATTATGATCGTCGCAGTTTGGGATTTCCTGGTTTCTTAGACGGAGTGTGGGAAACGGAAAGTGCAATCCATAAGCACGACCGGACGCTAAATCCCCGTGACAGGACGTCAATGTATAGATTAAACGGTGCAACAATCTCCCACAAACCTTTCCCGGGGGAGTAACGTAGCAAGGCTGTGTTTTTAAATATATGCCCCCCCCCCTCCCCCCAAAACAGAAAAAATCGCTGCTGCATTAGTTGTCTCTGACTTAACTAAAAACATGTCCCATCAAAGCCCCTGGCTTTGATACATTTGGCAGCTGTACACCATAGAAATATAATTTAATGAACTATTTCTAGGTGTAGCCTACATTCGTTTTTTCTGATGTGGAATGAGTGGTTCTCAGTGGGGGTGAGAGCCAAGACATTCCTAGTAACTAACAGTCCTACACATTCCTTCTTATTGGTGGGCTGCCCTTTGATCTGCTTGTGACATCACTAATGAGTAATTTGCTGGAAGATTTACCTATTTAATTGGCTGGAGGACACGGGAGGATCAGCCACTTCTCTGGGGTTCGGTTCTTCTTCCCAAGGTGACCCTCGTGTCCTCTAAAGGAGATTTTATCTTTTTCCCCAACTTGACGTTGGATGGGACCTTGTTCGGAAAAGTGGTCTAAGGGTCAAGAGCAACCGCCAAAACATATTTCAGCTGCTAACTCTCTAACGTGGGTGTAATGAGTATGTGTCACAATGCTTTTTTCTGATTGCCAGATCACATTTAACCTCCTCTCATTGGTTAATCCCACTGATTTGTATCCGCGGCTACGATGTAGATGGAAACCATGAGACCAGGAACCAGGAAGTGGATAAAAGGGAAATAGTTCATTAATGTCCCCTAACCTAACTTGCTGCTTTCAACGGGCGTATTTCTCCAATCCGACATCTTAGCGGAAAGGCACTGTGGACCTCTCAAGGAGGTTGCGTCACTGTGTATGAAGATGGAACATGAGCTCATCTAGAGGGCAATATAGGGGTCAGCGCACCTCAGAGTGCTTTACATCTGACAAGCCATGTGAGTGAAATGTGCCCAGAACCAAACCAATGACCCAACCCAATCCAGACCCCACTTCATGTCACAGAGGAACACCTCCACAGTGTACAAAGGGGACATACACCGAAGAGGACTGGCCGCCCAACCAAGTCTAGCTCCTCTCTACGTTTCTTCCTATGTTCCAACACTACTGGGGAGATCTTTCTAGCTACTGTTCTTCAATAACTTTTTGTTGCTAGCTTTTTGCAGTTTTCTGTTCTGTGTAAGCACAGTGGGACTATTGCAAATCTGGGACTTTTAAGATTAATGTTTTTGAATTGGTTGATTTCAAGCAGCAACAAGGACTATCCATGCATTCAAAAAGGCAAGATAATTACATATTAGTCATAAGTCATTGCAAAGTGCACATAAAACAAAAGGTGTGTTTACTTAAGATGTTCCTCTTTTAGATCCGACTAGGGGTGGTAAATATTAAAATGTTTAGCCATTGATGACTTTATTGCTATAAAGCATTCAGAGCTATTACAAAGATAACATGTCACATGACCAGAGATAAACAGAACATAACACTATGAGGTCACAACTGGTGCCAGGGATTCTACTCCGCAGGGTTTGAGAGGTTTTCCACGAAAGTGCCTGGTCTGACTATTTGAGGGACTGTACTTAGCCTGGTCTTACTATTTGAGGGACTGTACCTAACCTGGTCTTACTATTTGAGGGACTGAACATAGCCTGTGTCTGATTAATTGAGGGACTGTACATAGCCTGGTCGGATTAATTGAGGGACTGTACATAGCCTGGTTTGACTATTTGAGGGACTGTACATAGCCTGGTCTGATTAATTGAGGGACTGTACATAGCCTGGTCGGATTAATTGAGGGACTGTACATAGCCTGGTCTGACTATTTGAGGGACTGTACATAGCCTGGTCTGATTAATTGAGGGACTGTACATAGCCTGGTCTGACTATTTGAGGGACTGAACATAGCCTGTGTCTAACTATTTGAGTTACTTAGCCTGGGTCTAACTATTTGAGGGGCTGTACTTAGCCTGGTCTGACTATTTTGAGGACAGTTCTTAGCCTGTCGTGATGCGTCATGTAGCATACGTGATGCGTGTTATTGACCGGAGATCTTCAGTGGTTGAAGTCTGATTAATTGGACAGATGATCAGACTGCCGTGACTTCATACCACAGCGTGTGTTCATGCCATATTTGTTTCCAACTTGCTGAACTGGAAATCACAATCACGATATGATGGATTATTAAAGATTTTAACTTATTTAGAAGTGCTTCATAGACGGTGTTGTCCTCAAGATCACCATAGACTCCCTTATCATTTCTGTCCAGAGGAAATACATGAATTAATTTATTAATAATACAATATTCATGAGCTTAGCACTCCACCAGAACCCCACCAAAACAAATTGTTTCTGCGCAAAAATATTGTATAGCCCTTTTTATATAACCTCAAACCATGGTTAAAACTGTACATATTCTATCAGGTCCAGTCCTTGCATGGTTAAAACTATACATATTCTATAGGGTCCAGTCCTTGCATGGTTAAAACTATACATATTCTATCAGGTCCAGTCCTTGCATGGTTAAAACTATACATATTCTATCAGGTCCAGTCCTTGCATGGTTAAAACTATACATGTTGTATCCGGTCCTTGCATGGTAAAACTCTAAATGTGTAATCATGATCTTTGCATCCATGTCTCAATAAATTAGTTGAGACGTAACATTCCTTCAGGTCCAACCCTCAGATTCTTGCCAAAACACGGACAGGATGGCAGGACTGATATATCAGTTAAGGATGCTGGTATTAAAGGCCAAAGCAGTTGTCCTGTTGTGTGGTAGAAGAGCTTTGGTCAAGCACAACAAGTTCATGTAGCAAGTCTTGTCATGTGACTTTTTGTAGTATTTCAATAACATACAATGGCCACACTATAGTCGGAGTTGACAAGATACTGAACCCATGTTCCCTTAAAGAGAATGGGTCTGAGCACCGGAGGACCAGTGTGGTTGTAATCCCTGTTGCGATTAAATTCATTATTCCTGGAAATGAAATGGAAGCCACTGTGCCCTATAGGTCACATTTCACATTTCAAAGGGGAGGAAGACCTGGATGCAAAGGTCAGCTGTCAGAAGGCCTTTATCTCTTCTGGACTAACTAGTGGCCTTTTTTTCAACATGGCCCCGCGACAACGAGTTCAATCTGTATGCATTATTGTTGTCAGTGATCGTCCCGAAACGTTTACTGAATACCAAAACCGGGGAGGTTTCCGTTTCTTTAAGGAACGGTTGTGGTTGGTTGTCTCGGTCTCCAACGGTTTGTGACAACCGCGTAACCGGGGACGCGCAGATGACTGGAATGGTATGCTGTGTTCACATGGCTTCTACTAATGCTCGAACACTCACTGTGGAACGAGAGTATGTTCTCCCGCATTATAATCGCATTGCATTTCATCGCGGCTTGATCGCTACCGCAGTCTGCGTCGCTGTTTACTGGTAGCCCGGGGGGCGCTGTGTGACGCTCGGAACAACTGCGCCACCGAGGCCAGGAGTTCGCATCCCGGTCGCGGCATTCCAAAGATGTCCGGGGTTCAGCATAGGGTGGTGCAAATTACCACAGCGCTGGTTATTTAATTATGACATGTATAATAGTGAATTATGATATAGTCGTTTATATCAATAGAACTACATTAATACGTTTTTGCGTTACCTGATGTCCAACCCTGCAAATAGCTCAAGAAGAACAATCGCTCTGACAAAAGAAGCCTCTTCTGTTTCAACTTACCCAAGACAGCTGTACTATCCTTTTTTGTTAGACTATATTTAGGCCCCCCTCCCCCAACCCTGTCTTCCAAATATAGAATGGCAATTTAACTTCCTGCTATGACTTGCTATCAACATAGGCACCTGCCAGTCAAGCTCTCGAAAAAACGTCCAGAAATATAAAAAGCAACAAATACCCACACACACACACACAAGTGTGGTCCTTATCACTCCACACATCCACGCAACTGCTCCGGACATCTGTCCCCCATGTCAAATGTAAGTAACGGATTGGCGCTGTAGAGGGCACAAATAAAAACGAAGGGAGGGGTGTGGGGTGAAAAGGGAGAGGAGAAAGCGAGGGCCCCTGCTGTACTTCTTCCCGCCGGTGAAATAATTAGCCCTCTGGTTGAACTGGGGTTCCTCGTGGGATTGCGCGGTGACACATTCAAATGAGTATTGGCAACTCGAGACGCCAGCTGGGCCTACTGTACAGCGGAGCCCTGCGGCGCGGGCTACAACAGAACACGCTACTGATGTGCCATCCTAATTCGAGCAATATTCTGTTGCCGACAAAACGTCCTGCACATAAGTAGGCTTCGTTATTCAAGTACATAGCCTACATTGGAAACCGGGAGTAACACGGTGTTATGGTAACCGCAAGTCACTTTTGTTCCGGGTGAATCACATGCCAGGTTACATATTGGACTGAATGTGAAATGTTATTCGTTTTGGTACCGGATTACTTGGCTGTGTCAATACTGGTCACTTCCAGATCGTACGTCTGTAGTAAAACGTGTGTGTTTGTGCGCGCGCTTTACACTGTAACTCAGTTGATGTTCTACATTTTGGGGCGTATTCCAGCACTGAGATAAAGCAGGCCTTAACTTAAAAAAAAAACAGTGTTTGAACTGTTTTGGTTGTCTGGTAATAGTACAATTCACATAGAAGGTGCGATCTGTCCCAAGAAATCAGAGGGAGTTTCGTCGAAACGCTGCCCACCACACAAACGCACCCGGGTGTAGGGACCCGTCTAGGGGGAGGTCATTGTTCACTTCAGTCCTGCTCTGTACCGAGCAGGAGGTGCCACGCCCCTGACCACTGCGGACTGCCTGCGCGCTGCTTCCACCGTGCTGGTCCGTAGGTCGAGGCTCTGCTTCGGCAGTCCCTGGTGGGAGTTGTGTCACGCTGGCTACCCCCTGCATTAAGATCAGACCCTTTCGGCAGAGTGCCTGCCACTCCTATCTTATTGGGTCAAAACAATGACCGGGTCTGTTTTTCTTATTAGCATTTGAGTTATCAGAGAATTGAATGACGTTTAAGTGCCTGGAATTAATATGAGTTTTGATTAAGTTATGTATTTATTTGTTATATCATAAGCCAGCTACACTACAACTAAACTATTATGAACACACTACATTGAAAGGATTACTTTTAAAAGATTTCCCCTGAACGTAACCAGTTGAGATGGAAATGTGGGTTAAATATTAAGTTGAACATGTGCACTTTATGGCAGAATGTTAAACCAAGGTAAACCCATCAAATCACTATATAGCTTACAGGAAGAATTGATAGAATGACTAATTTTTGCATGAGCCCGCAATATATTTATTTAGTGACTAGTATTTTGCATGGGGTTGATTTCCTGTTGATTTGTATCTAGTTTAAAGGCTGCTACTGCATAATATATGGTATTTAAAAAACTAGTTATTAAATGTGACATCTCCCAGATCAAATACACAGTCAGACTCACTGGTTAAAATATTTGAAAATGCTAACTAAACAGCCCAAATGGAAAGCAATGATTAGACCGTGATAAGTTTCATAACTAGCTTGTAATTTGAAATGTGACAAATCAGGCATAGAACTCTGGTATTGAAAGCAGGTGCTGTAACCCAGGTGTAGTTCCCGAGCAATTATATCCCATCATGCTCAGGGTCAGAGAAGGACACAAATCGGGGGAAAACCCAGTTAGCTAGCTAACCCTATTATTCGGGCTGCTATGATATGAATTACGAGTGACTGAGGATACAATGGGCAATAGGTTTCGGGCGCCCCCTAGTGAAAACCTAAAAAATAGTGACAAAACCTTTGATCGTCATACATAGGATTACCAAGCATACCGAACATGTTATCCAAGTAAAATATGTCCCCATATTATTTACCTAGAGCTTTAAAAAAATAATAAAAAAAATAACTGTTTTAAACTGCATGAACACTTGATGACTGGACCGTGAAAACCCACAGGCCAGTACTTGTACAAATCAGCAACCAACCTTCAGTAACACTCGTACACATTACCATAAAAACACATGGATAAGCAAGCTGTTAGGCATACAAGAACTGTATATAAATATGACATTAAATACACACATATAATTGCAACAAAAATAGACAAACTTTAGGCTTATTACAATGCTAATGTATTTGGTTTAGCTAACCATAACCAAATGGGCCTTCTCTTCTGTGTGGAACGTGTGAAAAGCTAACAAAATGTTTTACAGCACAATAGTTTTCTTTGTTGACAGGCAGAGACGCCACGTCCAACATCATGGCTATTCAACTCCGGGCCATGGAGGGCCTAAATAGCTCACTAGTTGCAACCCTCCAGGACCGGGATTTGGATAGCCCTGGGCTACATGGTCTGGGACACTGCAGAGGTCTGGGGGACAGGAAGCAACGCTGAAGCTGGACAAGCTTCTTGGAGCTGTGTGGCAGCTGATGTTTGCGGTGGCCATCGTGGACTAGTGAGTCACAGCTTGGTTTCTGACCGGGGTGGAGGCTACTTTGACAGCCTTCTTCATGTGATGGTAGTTAGGCAGAATCTTCATGAGGAAATCCAGCTGCAGCGTCTGAGGCTGTTGGGGGGGGGGGGGAAACAATGTATTTTACCTGTACGTGGAATACAGAAGCTAGCTTTCTCAGATGAACAGCGGTATGAAAATTAGGAAACGTATTTAAGGTAGGGACGAACCTGGGGCCTTTCTGTCTGCATTCGCCTCATGCAGTTAGACCCGTAGATGACAGTGTTCTCAGGAATGACCTCACACGTGTTCACCTGGCAACAAGCACCGACGATACAGCCACTGGTGAGAATGACGCTCCTCCCCAGGTCGGCTGGGACAGAGAGCATCGTATGTCATTTGGAAAATGGCTTGATGGCATACAGCATAGGCTCCACACATTTTGCGGTGTCACATACAGAACCATACCTTTGGACTCAATGACATTGTTGTCGCCAATTTTCAAAGCCTGGGAGACTTGGGAGGTTGGTTAAGGGGTTAAACATTATGACTGTAGGACACTTTGAGCAACTGAACCATAAAAACACGGAAATAACTCGACTGTGCAATAACAACACTTTGGTGCTTACTCGTTTATATAGGCAGTTGACGTCAGTATGAAATATGCTAGCCTTTAGACTCAACTGCAACCCCACTAATTACCCTTAACAAATTGTCTAGAAAACCCAGGTGAAAAAGATACCACAGCCGACTTCAAACACATTGTTGATTCCAACTGTCATGGTCCTAGGTTCCAAACCTTCAGCGTCCGGCATAATATTTTCTGGATAACTAAATACGTAGAGAAACAAAAAAGCATGTTATTGTAGACACGGAATGTTCAGAAGATTGTTTAGTGAATCACGTCACTATTATAATGTGACACATGTGCAGGTCTCGAGATGATGTACTATGTTATGGATGATGTACTGTGTTAGGGATGATGTCTGCGCCATGGCTGGCAATGTTCTTAGTGTCTCAAACTAAATTTGAGTTGTCCACAGTGTGTGTATAAAACATTTCATGGTAGTGAATAAGTTTAGGCACACCTGTTAATGATGAGAGCCTGTTCCTCAATCAGGTTGCCTTCTCCGATAATTATTGGGCCTGCTTCGGCAATAATACGTGCTTTGGGGTGGACCACTGTCCTTGGACCTGGCAAAAGGAATACAAGGTTGACACACACCTATATACCGTTTGATTTTGGGTTTCGTTTTATCGCAGAAAACTACATTTTATTACAAAACGTTTCTTACCAATGGTGACGTCTCCTCTTATTTCACATTCTACACACACAACGGCTCCAGCCGCAATTTTGGCACTGTAAAATATAAGGGGAAATTGTGAAATTTACGAAGAATAATTTACGTGAAGGCTATGTTCTAGTTTTCTAATTTGACTTAACAACTATAGCTAGCAAAACAGCAATAACTAGCAGCAGGCTACCCTCGCGAAAAATAGCAAACATTAGTTAGGTGATTTAACATCTGGCAGTCAGCAAATGATGAGATTAGCAATTAGGTACAGGCAAGGGAAGCCAAGTGTAAAGCTGACTACAGATGTCCGTGCAAAGATTGCTCTATATCTGTTAAAGCATACGTAATATCACAGAGAACATTTTTCTTGTATTTGATCTTGCAGAGTGAACTAATGTAGCAAACAACATAGTGGGTGTTGGCCAGTTAAAACTACATTGATAGCTCAGCTGATTAGCTAGTTAGCTAGCTACATAGCATTCTTGTAGTATCTTGTTGTTGTGGTAAGATCCCGTTTAACGGTCATTGCTTAATAATTGATTATTAATATATAACAGCATGGCAAAATAAGTAAAACGTAAGTAAGCTACCTTTTCTGTGGAACCTGTTTAGTGTTTGGGTCCGCCATCCTTACAGAAAAGAGACTATCGGCAGTTGATTGAAATTCCTGGATCGGTAAAGACTCCAGGTTGTTTGTTGATGTCTGGGTACCCAGATTCTAATTTACGTCTCTACTGCCCTCTACCGTATCTTCTAGTGTGATGTCAGATACATTTCAGTTGATGCCAGAGAACGAAGCGACTCTAATCAGCGATAATAACTGTATTTTAGGGCAGGCGGCGCGTTTTTCTAATGCTTCTTCCTCCCATCAAGCTAAAAGATGTTGTATGGACTTCAACGAATCGGGAAGCACAAAATGTAAGGTCTTATTTGCTACTTTAGGCTTCATTTGATCCGCTGTACTTGTGGTCTTGACTTTTCTACTGCTAGATGACAGTGGAAACTTAAAAATGGCTTGGAAATGGCTTTGAAACCCGTTCCAGACTTGGATTGGTCTATTGATTTTAGGATGGTTTTTTTCAAATCCAGTTTCTATACTTTATCAAAGACTGGACCCTACATGTTACTCTCTAATTATTTTGATTTGGTGCACCTGATTCTAATGTTAACAGTGTTATTGTAAATGTAATCCTTTAGTGATAACTTTTTCAGAGTAAATACATTGAATTTCTGTTGATTTTGTGTCTGTGATGTGTTCAATTGGGTTACCATCATTTGCATGGCAAAGAATATAATCAATTATAAATTAAGTCTGCACCATAAAAAATGTAGAGAATTCAAAGGGGTCTGAAAACTTTCAGAAGGCACTGTATACGAATAATGAGCAACTGTAAATAGTATTCTTCTTCATTTAAAACTGTGTCACCCAACCCAAAAATATACACAATGTACAAACAATCTTATAACTAAAATGTCAAACCACTTAGCGAGCAGTTATGTTTTATTCTCTCACAAGTATCGTATATAATTAAATTTGTAGTGGAAGTAGCGTTTATTTGCCACCATATCTTAACTTTAATGGTATTTGTTCGCATAAAATGACACATTTATTAAATCGACCACTAAGATAATATCTGCTGGCAATTGATTAAGGCGATGTGGTGTCTTCAGATGGTTGTAGCATGGCACTATGTGATGCGTAGTGCCAAAGAACAGCTCGTAGCCATTGTATGTTGGTCATATAAGCCTAGCCCTTAATGCAAATGGCAAAAACCTGTAGTGCGCCAGACCTTAGGCTTCTCTACTCTTTATATTGGTTTGCTGTTCCTTATAGCAATAAGGCGTTTCCAGGAGTGTGACAAAAGCTAAGGGCTGTATACAGGTGTTCATGAGCCCTGGCCTTTTCACGACGCCTAATGGCCACAATATTCAATTGAGTGCTAAATCGTATAAACGTTCGTGTTATTATTATTAAAAACTATAGATTTCGTCTCCCAAGGATCCGCATTTACAAAGACAAATGTCCTATCTGGATTGTTATTTGTCAACATTGTATTTCTAAGTTATGTTTAGTGTATAACATGGGTATTGCATAGCCTACAGCCATATAGTAAGTTTAACATTATTCAGAGAGATGTTTGAGCCTTCGAAGTAACTTTTTTGTGATTACATGTTTTTGGTATACAGGATGGCTATTTTTGTTTACTTTAATAAATAATTTCTTATTAAAAAAAAGAAATAATTGTATATGACGTCGGGGCTCTAGTCCGCCCTCACTAAAATGCCGCTCAACCCCAAAAACCGCCAGTAGAGTGGACACGCGCAAACCCAAAGCGCGCGCAAGCATTTTTTTGTTACGGGACATATTTTTTAGGCACACTTTGCTCGTGCGAGGTATAGCTGTTTTTCTGCTGGCGGGCTACGGAAGGACTGACACCTTGTATGTGCTCTCGCATAGAGGCTGAGGCTTTCTGTGTTTAGAGACTGAATTATTGTGATGTGTAGGAGCAAGCTGGGGATATGCGTGTACCAGCCTATATCTGCGGCTACTGACAAAATCCAATTCAACGGCGGCACTCAACTCGAGACCTCAGGTCTTCGCCGAAGCCCTGAATCTGATAGATGCGTATGATAGCAACCATTCAATTGTCGGACAAGTTTGAATGATCTGCCTTTAAGTTTTTTCCATTTTGTTTTCTTAAGGGGTATGGCGGGGAAGGCTGGAGCCAGCTAATGTTCAATTGATACTGCAGGCATCAATAGCCAGCGTTCTGGATGATCTGTTAGGCTAAATTGAGTGGAAAATATCTAATCAATTCGGTGTTTGTTTTTTATCCGAGCGTTAGTTTGATAGACTAGCCGAGCCTTCTCCGCTAGGATGAGACTGAAGTGTAACTGGCCCGTAGAATACAGGGCTGAGTTTTGCGCTATTGATTACCATTCAAGTTGTCCGAAATGCCATATTGACGTTGTGTAAAGATATGGATGAGTCGGCGTCACTCGATGTCGAGACACTGAAGGTAAGAGATGCCGAAGTATATCTAAACGACTAGCACTTTCAATTATGCATACCGGATCTTACCGTGCTCACTTTCAAAATAGAAATGCATCGGCGCTTTCCACCTGGCCACGGAGGAGCACGTGACATTTCCAAAATGTAGTTATCCGGTTAAGTCCTGCATTCGGCTTGATTCAAAGTTTTTGCTAGCTAACATGAGCACGACGAATGTTAGGCCTGGCTTTAGTAGCCCAATACTGAAGTTATCAGCGTGTATTCCAGTTGTTATTTCACACGCACACGGTCGCTTATGCAACAGGACATAGAGAGCATTCATTGGAGCGATACGCGTGCTTCTGCCTTGTCTTTGATCTCACTGCTTAGCGGTTGGTAGACGTGGTTCCAGCGACGGCAGTGTTGTTGAGTTTGATTCCCACGTGGGACCAGTACTGAAAAATATTATATTCATAACACTCTCTACAAGACGCTGTGGATGAGGTTTGTCTGCGGTATGACACTGTAACGATTACAGTCAATCGATTTATTACAAGGCTATGTGTTTGGTACTGCTGATTTTGGAGGAGAGTCAGAAAGCTGAAAGAACAGCTAGAGATGTCCTACCGTAATATGATCGTTGCAGGAGTTTTCCTATTTTAGCATTTATAAGTCTCCTAAAGTGTTTACTTATTCCAAATGTCAGACATGAATTGCCCCATTGAGAAACGTGTCTTGCAAACGCCACTAATTATACTTCACGTACTCATTTTCAATGTCCTACTGCTGCTGGTAATGAAAACGGTTGATTGTTCTGTGAGATCCGGAATATGTGTTGTTTTATTCCCACGTTGCTGTAACCGGTGGCTCGTATTTACGCAGCCTAGTGTAAGGGAAAAGCCTTGTATTGAGAACCTTACTCCAGAAATCAATGGGATGTCTAAATGTTCTGTGTGTTGGTTATTAATTAATTGGTTTCCCTTTTAACATGGACTGATGCTGACTGGACCTTTACGTTTCAATAACGCGAGCTGCTACCCAGATGTTTCCTTAACCCAGCACTGTAAACAAATAACTGTTTTCCCAAGCCGGGACAGACAAAACACATTTTTGCTTCGGCACTTGGAAACAAATGTTCGTACATAATACAGGACATTCCCTTGTACCGGGACTTGCACAGGGGGTAAGGTTGCCCAGGCAACTGCCCGTATGCCCTCCTTGACTCAAGTTGCCCCTCCGAGGGTGAAAAGTCTGGTGGTTTGCCCTTATTTAAAAAAATTCCCGTGCAAGTCCCTGCACCCATCAGCAACTTTTTACAAAACGTACTGACAATGTATTGGCCTAGATTATGAGCCCCGACAATGTTTTTTTTCCCCTTTGCTTGTTCCCAGTTCGTCATTATAATGTCAGTGTCACAACTTTTTTCTGATCTTTGATAAATGCAACTGTCACCCACCCTCCGTCCCACGTGGATCTGTCCCCGGGGATTTGCAGTGGATTAGGGCGGAGTGCTCTGTGGATGACAGTCGGACTGTTTAAATCAGGCCTTAGTCTTTTCTTTCGATTTCCACTTTCCTAAAGCCAAAGAGGAAACCAATTGTGCTCCTAACCTCTCCAACAAAGTATAAACTGTCTGTCTGGGAAAAACACCCATTAGTAAAAATAATAATAATATAACCTAGCCGATATAATAAAAAAATGATTTTAATTAAAAATTCAATTTGACGTCTGACACAAATATGACAGTGAAAGACAATGAAATTAAAAAAAGTAAAGGGGTATTTTTTTGTTGTTTTATTGTATCTACTTACTTAGATGTATTTGTGGGTGTGCATTTAGCTATGGAAACTTCAATCTGGCTTTTGTTCAGTCGCTAACCAGCTATACCGCAAAGTAAATTAGGAGCAAAAATCTTCATATCAGGTACAAACAAATTATATCCACAATTCAATATACTCTGAGAAACCCTAGAAAACCCAAAGATGTACCCCTTTATCTAACATTTGATTTCAACTACAGATCAAAAAACTTTGTTATTACTCGTAAAGTGTTACAAAAACTGTACAGAATTATCGTTTTTTGGTAATGGGCTCTTTTAAACAACAGTGACCTTTCCTAGCAGTGACCTTATCGAAGTGCTTTCTTCTCTTTAAAAACATCCAGCTTGTAACGTTAAAAGTGCACAGCTGTCTGTACTCAAGGAAAGGGCATAGAGAACAAAAATCCCAAAGTTCAAAACATTGACACACACTGTTTTACTGTCCGTTTGGACTTCGATGGAGCCAAACGAACATTGGATTTAACATTAGTCAATCCACTATTGAGACGAGTAGCAGTTCTTTGATCGCAACGTCGATACTCGCTCTGATTTAGGGAAAGGTCTTCATTAATAGCTCGATTAACAGTCAGTACATTTTTGAAAGACCGATGTTACATATTGGCCTCTGAACAAGCCACAATATAGATTCAGTGTGGCGGGTAATCAGGTTCTCTGTGGCTTCATCCAATTTGATAAGGCTTTCCGTTTGCTGAAAGAACTTGGGAAAGCGTGGATTTGAGACCCGGCCAATTTTAACATTTTGGGAGTATTGCTCTTTTCCGACCACTGCTGCAGATATGTCTTTCTTTTCAAGTGCTGCCTCAGCGTTTCTTCTGTTTACACACGCAGGATAGAATATAGAGACGGAGGAGATTGAAGTCATTTGTGCGTTTCCAATTATTATTTCCTTTGCCTCCGACAAAGAATGGCTGAGTGGGATGCTTTCAGCACAGAGAGAGAGATAGATACAGAGAGGGGGGGAGAGAGCGTGCTTGAGTCGATTCCAACGATTGTCGTCATCAGGCATTAATAGCGACAAATTTTCTTTCATTAGATGCTTCTCTGCTTCTGCCTTTTGTAGCGCATTGCCGAGTGATCGAAACACTGTGTGCCCGATCACTCTCCCCGCTAATTGGTGGAGATGAGCTCTGCTGGTGGAGGCAGAATCACTGCCGGGTAATTGCTGGCTTGGTTTGTTCCAGCTGCAGCATATGTTGTCAGTGCTCAAAGGACACCATCTCCCGTCGAAGTAAAACCATCATAATGTTATCCTTGCGAATATTGATTAGAGGGAAATAAATAAACATATTGGGATTTTGTAGGTACATGCTTTGAACAGCGCATAAGCATACACGCGGCTCTAAATCGACGCGAGCAAGTCAGGGAGCGTATTACATGTTTGTAATAAATGCAATACTTGCTGTGGATGTAGGAGTACAGTTTATTCCTTAGCAAACTGCTTACCTTTGTATGGAATAAGCAGTTTCGAATGAAGACCAGCACCCATTGCATGATGGGGGTTTCCTATCTGATTGGCTGACAGCGTTTAAGTCTCTCTGTTGTTGCTGTTGTTAGAGACCTCATTCATTTAAACACCTCTGTTAGTCCACAAGTAAGCGTGGGTTAGTTAGGCCAAATTTGAGTCACAATGACTTGTGAATTGTTTTTGCAGGTTTGCAGATGTCCACAGAGGCTCATTCTCCCCCCCCCAAAGGAGTTTGCACTGTTCGTTGATTACTAGCCCTGTCCTCTTTCGCCCAGAGAATAACATTTTAAGTTGTCAGACAAACTGACAATTTTCCACATCCCTAGTCCATCTAAAATGAGCTTGGACCCCGAAAGGGCACTGGCATTCCTGGATGTTGTTTATCTATGGTTTCTTCTTTGCAAGGTAGAGTTTTAACTTGCTTTTGAGGATGCTGCGATGAACTGTGTTCACAGACACTGGATTTTGGCAGTGTTCCTGAGTCCATGCAGTGATGTCCACTACAGATTTGTGTCAGTTGTTAATGCAGTGCCGCCTGAGGGCCCGAAGATCACAACCATACAATATTGTTTTTTACCCTTTTTTGGGGAACGGCTCATGGATTTATTCTAGTTTCTCATGCTAGCATTAGAATGTCATGCCGTGAAGTAGGAGATTAATCAATTCAAATTAGTATTCTGGTAAACACTGAGGCTTGTAAGTGAATTCTGGTCAACATCTCAGCATTCACAAGCTCAATAGAGGCTTCACTAATGGTTTCCTTGGTAATCAGGTTCTTCACTAGATCCTTCCTAAGCACTCCCTTACAATGTGACATATGGGGAGGTTATCTAGAGATTGCTGTGAGAGAAAAGTACCTAAATACACGTGGCACCTTTCGGTGTTCGACATTCAATCATCTTTCAGTGTCGTGGTAAACGTGCCACCATAACAAACCGTTCAAGCCGTTGGCTAGACACCACAGCAATTCAACTTCAAAGGGTTGTATGAAAACAAACCATGCGTGAAGGTAGTAGAAAATAAGTGCTATTGTGTCTTGTTTACTGAACGTTGGTGTAACAGCTCATGGCGTAACGACAGGTTGACAAAGTCACCACTGCACGCTTTGATCTCTTCCACTAGCTCCGTGGATGGCCAGGCTTTCGAAAGCATGACTCAGCGTGGCTGATATATGCATTAAACTCTGCAAAGAAATTGCAGCAACCTTGCTACCAGCATAGTGGGAACAGTGGGTTGCCATAGAAATTAGAGGGGAAGAAGTGTTGCTACCCATAGCAACCGAGGATTCAAAATAGACTATGGAGTTGCCCTGCCCTGGCAAGACGTTGGACTGGTGAGAAAAACGCAAAACAGCCTAACGGAGCTTGTGTGGAGTCTTGATCGCCCCATGAGTTTCTTAACATTCCTCGAAAAAATCTAATCTTCCCAGGTCAGATCCTAGCGTGATCATTCAGCGAACCAGGTCACGTGAGATTTTAATTATGTTACCTAAAACCACACATGGATTCAGGTAACATAATTCAAATGTCACGTGATCTGGTTGGCTGAATGATCACGCATAGAAGAGTACATTTTAAGACTTTATCCGACACCCTCTTGTGAACACAGACAAGCATGACAGAATTTCACTTCCATCCAGTACACTTGTCTTGATGGATATTATACGGCACTACTTTGTATAGGACACGCATCCGTCATCATTGACGTGTGATTCAAAATCCCTGTTTCCTTCGCAAAACACCCAGGCGTCTCTCATACTGTCTCTTCGCTGAACTGAATCAGTGGCAAAATTGGACTCGCTGACATTTCTGGGCTTGCGAAGTTGTCCGTCACCACCGTCGGACAACACTTGACCCAAACTGTCATTCGCGAGGATGCGCTGTCCGAGGTTAAAGGTGGCGGCTTCACGAACTTGAAGCTTGTGTCCGAGGGATACCTGCACAGGCCGTTTGTGGTCTATCCCACAAAGCTGGCGGTCCCAACAATCTATTCTCCTTTGAGGAGGATGTTGTAGAGGTTGTTGTGTTTGTGTCGCAGCCAAACAATGGGAGGGTTTATTCTACACCAGAGAATGGTACGCCTTCTTCACTCCTGGGTAAGCCCCCCTACCTCACGTATGCTGTTATATTTTTATTTCCCTGGGTCCAATGTGCAGTTCTTCAGTTCTCCCTCACATGGACTGCAAAACTGAAGACCTGAAACACCATGTAGGGGCATTTGAGTGCTGTGGGAGGAGTTATCTATTCATTACCTATGACCCTAACCCAAGCATCATCATGACTATTCATCACAGACACTCTACCTTGGTCTTGAATTCATGATCATTTCTTCAATGTTTTCATTGACACACACTTCTATTTGCCTTGATGTTCATTTGTATAATATAAGCTAATCAATAGTGGATATTAGTGACGGTATGTGATTGGTTGACTAATTAGCCATTTAACTGGTATGAATCAGAAATAAATTTACAACCGTTGACAATGTTCTATATGGTTCCTATGACATTGCTTATTTGCTTAGATACACACACACACACACACATACACACACACACACACACACACACTGGGTGTCTGTGACTATGTGCAGATGGTGTAGGTCCCAATGATTCATTTAGTGTACTTGCAAATAGTTACCTGGTTTTACAATTTATTTTTAATATTAGCTTTAATATTAAACTAACATCCAATTAACATCCAATCCCATAAACAAAAGGATTATTTCTAGTCAGAGAGCATTCGTAGTCTCGTCCTCTTATTTGAGATCTGTACAGAGGGCCTGTCGGTCATTTATCGTCCTGGGTATGAGGAAAGGGTGTAAGATGTGGGTTCCCACTGGGGTGTGTACAAATCTTTTTACCTCATTCAACTTATTTGCATAAATATACCTGAGGGGAAGTGATAAAGTTGTAAAAAACTTTTTACCATGAGTACTGTATAACTTAAATCCCAAATCACTCTAGGGTACACACAATCTCCTGACTTGGCATTCTAATAATAATGAATTAGGCATGGCAGAGTATACGTGCTCCAGATGAATACACATATACAGACGTAGAGTTAGTGTTTGTTCCGCATGACATTCGGTGTGCGAGTTGAACTCTTGTCAGTCGGCCGTCACAAGCTACACTAAAACCCTCGCCCCGAAGGAGCAGACTGACCGTCCATCGGCCATTTTGATCTGAGAAGGTCAGCTAGAAGGTAACATAACGACAATGTCCTCCGGTTTAATTGCCTTGATAAAAATGAGCAAAACATTCTGTGGAAAAAAGGTAATTAATGTTTTTCAGCTTGGTTTTACACAAAACATATGAGAAACGTCCAATTGATTTACAAATATGTACAAAATATTATTTGTCTCTGAAATGCATATTTTTGTAACAATTGTGTCATAGTTATTGGTACTGCTAGGAAGTCTTTAGGAACAAAATGTAAGTGTCGTCATATTGATATTCGTTCTTCGTGTTCATCTGAGTCACTTGGAACACTTAAGTGGTCATACCTGTGGTCATTTACTGGGGTATTAATATGAGGTGACACATGCCAAAATCACTCACTTAATCATCTGTTAACACGGGGGAAGGTCAGAGAACACCCAAATGAATCAAGACAAATGCTTCTTGATCTTCATAAATGAAGCAATGGCTATTAAAGAAATACCAGGACCAGAATCTCTGCCAGGCCTCTGCCAGGAGGACAACACTGCATTGTTTTTGTATTTTCCAGCAAAATAATAACCCAAAGCTCTCCTCCAGATCCACACAAAATTGTCTGGCTGAGCAGAATCAATGCAGCTGCCATCCCAGTGCCTGGAAATAAACCCCACTGAACGATCGGCCGTAGAAGAGTTCTGAGGGACCTGGAGAGATTCTGCATGGATGAATGGTCTCCAATCCCATATGCCTTGTGTGTTATCCCATATCACCAAATGTCACAGGAGAACACTTAGTTTTGTTGCCTTGGCAAGGGGAGGGCGCCTGATGCAATCACATTCAATAACTGTAAAAATAATACCACCGCCAACAATTGTGATTGTTCCTTCTTTAAGCCTCATCGTTTTTCAAACACGCATGTGCCACATTGTGAGACACCGGCCAGCGCTTGCGGAGATGTCTGCAAAAAGGTCAACAGGAAAAGTGAAACATTTACCCCAAGTTGTTAGCTATCTCAACATATAGGCGCAAAAGCGACTTTTTAAGAAATGCCTGAGGTAACTACAATCGAGTAGAAGTGACACAGTAGCTCATTTTCATTTTTGTAAAACAAAAACACAAAAAAAACATGGAAGAATTGAAAGAGTCCCTTTGATAGGATGGTCTGCACATCTGACACAACTGTTAGACTCGATGATGTGTCTCTGGGCATGAGATGTGCTTGTGATGTCAACATGACATTGCATATAATTGTAATTGGGGTATTTCTTTTTCAGAAGCTGTTTGTGTGTTCCTTTGTTAAACCGTGATAAATCTTTTTTTAGCTTTACGGGCCAATGCCAGACCTATATTCTGTCCTTAACATAGATTAAAATCAGCCATGGTATTTGCCACAAAATATGCAATTTCTTTAACCAAAGGACTCCATCATTACAACATAATGGACATTGTTTGTCCCCAACAAACAGCACTCAGGTTAGACTGGCCCACTGGACTATAAATAGAACATCCCATCTGTCATTTTGTCAGAAATGCCAGATGGCCAGTCCACCCCGGGTCATCACTGTCCTGGAACATGATTGAATCTTGACATGATTGGCTTGGAATCTATCATTAACTTGATCGCTCAAGGTGAAGTTGTAATGCATTTGTTCTAAAGATTATAGTGGTTAAAAGGCCTTGTAACATAACAACGTGACTGTACCCACGGATGTCCTTCAGTTTGTGAGACCAGAAACCCAAACAGCTCAATTAAGCAAATACATCAAATGTAATGTGCGTACATAGTTTTGTGCTTTCCCCTCACCCGCATACCTTGTAAAGAAGTACATAAAATCCGAAATAATTTGCCAGTCTAATTAAAGGTTCAAAGCTGCCGGGAATGGAACAAATGTGGAAGAAACACAGAGGAAGCTGTCATTCACTATTGCCACAGAGAGCTGATTTCGTAATGTCAACATTTAATTAGAACTGAAAACGAATTACAGCTAGTATTAAATCCATGCAAGGAACCTTAATGACCGGGTCGTTTAGGTTATTTTTGAAAATGACATTCAGAAATGCGAACATCAAAAGTCTCATTGACATATGTTCTGCTCTCTGGGTACGTGATGGTCATCTTCAGACCGCTGGCTTTGTCTGTTAGTTGAGGTTAAAATGACAACCGAGTTTATGTTGTTCAATGTTTGGCAGTTCAACCCATGTTCTCGCTAGGTGTTGTTATACAATGCTCTACTGCGGTGAAAGTGTTCTTCAGCTTCTTGTTGTAATAAATATTTCCTTCTGGGAATAGTTTTGCATCGTCAATAGATTGTATAGCAATGTATTGTATCTCCGGGTATAGCGGAGGGACGCTGTGACAGAAGCTCAGATATGGTTTAGTGTGTTCATAAAAAGAAAAAATCTAGGTATTCAGATAACCTTGCCTGCTTCACCCGCAGCCTCGCGGAAGGCTCCAGTACCCATTAAATTGGAGAGAATGAAGGCTTGGTACCCGAGTGCTGCACTCCGGCCTCCGCTAGCTCGTGTCAATTATTAATCACGCAACAATGACACTCCGGCGTTTTGTATGCGTCTCAGTGAGGCACTTCCACTAATCTCCCACACTGTTTTGGGGCGACTCATTAGTTTGGTAATTGTGTGCGTTCTGTGCTTGCGCTGTAATGTAGCCTACGCGTCCTTCAAAGAAGAAATGGTTTAGCGCAGCTTCTGATGCCCTTCCGGTTGTTGTCTAGATTACCCAGGAGCAGTACAGGCTGGAGGCCCAGGCAGTGCACCTCCAGAGGCCTAGCCGTGATCCCGTGTACCCCGTGGGACTCTATGGGTGGAGGAAGAGATGCCTGTACTTCTTCCTTCTGCTGTTGCTGACTGTAATGATTGTCAACATGGCCTTGACTGTGTGGATAATGAAGGTCATGAAGTTCACTGTGGTGAGTAGCCTATACTTTATATTGTGTTACTGTAGCCTACAGTGTATATGGTTTTACAGTAACTTATACTTTATGTTACAGTAGCCTATAGTTTACTTTGTGTTACAGTGGACAACTTTACATTGTTTTACAGTGTTCTCAATACTATATTACTCCCGTGTCTAAGGGGAGATTTATCCATCAGTAGCTATACAAGGGCTGAATTTGAGAGGCAGATGGGTGTACCCTAATTAATAGATCGATCGACTGACCTGATCATTTGACTAGTACCGTTATCCAGAACGTGCCACCATTCATATTTAAACACCAATTGTTCTGTGTTGAAGCGCTTTATAACGTTCTCGCGACAGTAAAAAACGCCTGCAAGAAGAGTAAACAAATATCACTGGGCTGTGGTATGGAGCATACTGTACACATACCTATAAATTACTTGTTATTTTAATTATATCTGAATTTAAAAATGTCCCAGATGAAAAGGATCGCGTTCATGCCAGATCCAACAAACACGGTTGCTTAGCTGCAAATTGGCCAATAAGGCTTCAGGTTTCCTATATTGAACCGGGGCAGAATTTCGAGAGATGTGAGTGAGCAGGGTGCTGTGGAATATTTCAGGCCGACGCTTGCAGTCCACCAGTCAGTTGAGACAGTAGCCTACACTTCAATTATTGTCCTCTGTGGTGCTTTTCAATCAGGGCCATGTGGCGTTGAAATTAGATGCAGTCTCTCGAATTGACCGAAATTGAAATGGAACTGACCCCGACCCCCGCTATCAACGGCTTTGCCCCGTGACAGATATTTTCCCCTGACCGTCTTCGTCGCTTGTGCGGTCCGCGGCTCCCGATCAATCTCCGCCACCGTACACGTGCTATCTGTGCTCAGGTTGTCGATCACGGAAAATGCACTTCACCGCTATCTCCCAAGACTTAGACCGCTCAATAGAAAGCTCTGCCAACCTAGAACACCTTCAGCTGTGTGGAAGATTTATTGATGTGTAGATTCTTACTGGCATATTGCGTAAGCATAGGATTCATAAGACGGGTCCTGGTATTCTGGTAAGCCTTTTGGCGATGTTTACATTTAAATGATTGATCCGTGGCGCGTAACTGACGGAGTTAATTATTAACCGGGCCTGTACATAACGGGACGTCGTCTTTATATACACACATAAAAAACACATTCTCAAGCCGGTCATGTCTATTTATTGACTTAATTTAATCAACATTGTATTGCAAACTCGTTAGAGGGTAGAGGTTGCACTGAAGGTGTTTATTTATTCCGTTTATTGTGTTTCCAACATTAAAATGCCTGGACACAGCTCTTAGCCCTGGCAAATTGGATCGGTACCTCAACCCCAAACATATCTTCTTTGTATTCTAAACCAGCTACCAATGCCAACAGTAAAAAAGTAGCGATGTCATACCCATAACGGTAGTGATGTCATACAGCCTCGCGGCTTTTCAGCCAATAAACATTCCGTATTCAAAACATGGGGTTCATACTAATGCTTAAGTTAAAACGTCTGTCATGTGGGCGCTGCGTTATTGACGGCTCGGCAACGGAGAGCGGAGTGCCTCCAGTACAAACTGGCGTCCTCCCAGCTTACTGTGCGGCGGTTTCCTCAACATGATCCCCTCACTCGGCGTCAGCCGTCAGGCGTTGGGGTGGCCTGAAATGGGCCAATCGGCATGGTGGGCTCTTATGTCTTGGCTACGTCAGGCCATGTCAGTGACGAGCAGCTACTCTGCGCGGCAGAGTGGAAAACGGAGGCGATATATAAATCTTTTGATACTCATAGGGTACAGCAATCCATCTATTTAAACCAACACAATGCCAGGGAAGTCATAGTACTTGGCAAACTTGATGTGGTGATTATCATCATTTAGAGAAAACATCAGTTTAGCTGGACATCAGATGTCCATCTGAAGCTGACGTGATGCATATGTTAATTCATTATAGCAGGTAAAGTGCAGAACCCATGTTAACCGTTTCGTGGCCTCCTATTCTCTTGGCTTCCCTTTTAATGCTCTTGATGTACACTTGCAGGATGGAATGGGGAACCTTCAGATGAACCAGGAAACGATACGCCTGGAGGGGATATCGGAGTTTCTTCTTCCCTTCTACGTGGAGGAGATCCAGTCAAGGCGGGTGAGTTGCTCCATTTGTTTACTAGCCGAGAGGTTCTTAACCCCTCACACCACATCTGCCCCGTCACTTGTTTGACGAGAGAGGATGGCGAGTCTTAATAGTGCTGCTGAAGAGAGGGAGGAATGGAAATTCTGCAGTGAAGGATGCGCTTCTCGTAGCACCCAAACTATTTGCTGATGTATTAAGGAAACGTTCTTGTTTTACCACGCAATGAAAACAAATGACAACAGAATACAAACCAAGGTCATCGTTGGAGAAGAAGGCACACCGTTATTCACCTTTCCCCCTGCCTCTGGAACAAACACCACAGTTTATCTCTCACTCTGCTTGTCTTAGCGTTTTTCACTGTGTCATCGCAATGTGGAAAGCGATCTCAGGTCTTGGAGAACTAGTTGAAAAAATCTATTGTATTTGTTTTCTTCGAATACCATTCTCAGATTGACGTCTGCATGTTAAATCTAAAATATGAATACAGTATGTGTTGGCACAAACGCTGGAGCCAACATACCACAATGGCGACGACAAAACCACCCTGTTCGACATCTCAGCCACCAAACCTAATTTGTACCAACTGATGCGGTACCCCAGGGCACTGTGGGTGTGCCATGACCAGCATTTCAACTTCCACCCTTAATGACTTAGTTATAGTGTGAGGCAGCGACTTAGACCACTGAGCCGTGACAATTCCCGGAAATAGGCTATTCACGTTTGCTTACTTGGGCAATGACTGGATGGTGCGCTTGTAATGATAATGACTTGCCTTTCACGTCCATGAAGTCTAACAAATATTTTTGATACTAACACTAACTTTGATTTTGCTGAAAGAGAATGTTCCTGCTTTAAAATACTGGCTGAAATGCAGGTCCATTATTGTTAGTGTAATGTTCTTTTATGCGTATTTCATCTGGTAGAACTCCGTTATCTGTTCAGCCCATCATTTAATATTGTAGCGGCCTTCAGTGGGCAGAGACTCCATCACTGGTCAAACTGTCAGCTATCTTGAACATCAAGGCATTGGAAAATCACACTATTAACTACAGCCAAAGACTGACACAGACGGGCCAACATAGACAATGAGCCAGTATAACCAGAAAGATTACTCTAACAAGCATCTCCTCTAACATGATGAACTCCATAAAACACCACTTCAGAGATCAAGTTTGCTTAAATGCCACATGACAGAGCGCCCATGGCTGGAATATTTACTGCTTTTTACAAGGGTAGAAATGTCAAGAATGTTAAACCATAAACCTTTAAATGTGAACGTTGACATCCTTGAAAGAACAATTCGTAGTTTCAACTAGCTACGTTTTGTGGGAGGAGGTGGATAATTAGTGTTCTTGGCTTGTCTTTTCGACTTTGAGGGACTACCGTCCTATTCTAGTGTTGTTCAATGGTTATGCCGGAGAAGGTGCTTATAAAGACTGCGGATTGAAAGCATTGCTGCAGACAGAACACCTGACCAACCGCCATCACGCTGGGGGAGGTGTTAACGTTGTCCCATCTGCCTGGGTTCTGCTTTAGCGCACTATCCAGCCACCTTCGGGTTTAAGGTGGATCATTTTATGCAAGGCAGAAACCTCGGCACAATTTCACTCGTTGTTAATTTTTCAGTCTGATGTCCACACCGTTGTCCCAACATGCTCCATGAATGTGTCTCACTTGCCGAATTCCACGTGGCTTTCTGTAAAAAGCCGTGACAACGATGGACGCTATTTATGACCAGGGAAAGAAGATGTAAGTGCACAATATTGAAAATCAAATAAGGTCTTGCTTGATCCATGGTGTAATTTTTGTGAATGAAATGGATCTCTAAAAGCAGCTGTAATGCAATTTCAGGCTCAACGTTTTTATTTCCACACAGGAATTCGCAAGGGAATTGCAAGATTGAATCGTCAAGCCCGAAATGTGTATCAGTATCTAAAAAAAGGAACTGTAAAATGTGACCGAATGTAAATCCTCGTACCGTAGTTAACGTGTGTTTTAATGTTTACGCCTCTTTCTTTCCTAACATTTACACAACCACTCTCACCCACTCTCCCACGTTCCCACACCGACCTCTCTGTCATCCTTTCCCTAGGACAGCCCATTGGTTTTGCTGTCGAACAGAAACGTGACTGTGAACGCTCGAAACGACCAAGGCCACCTCACTGGACAGCTGACAGTGGGTGAGTTGAGTTCTTCCTGTCCGAGGACAACTAACAATTCTGGATTCTTGTCATGCACTGTGAATACCACAAACCTAATGTTTCCGACCCTGGCAACTCAGCAAGGACGCTGTGAAGACTGTTATTCCTTCCCCTTTAAATGTAGGAATTGATCCAATTTTATTAATGACTTTAATTAAGTTTAGAGCAACAATTTATCTTTTATCATCGTGAATCTGCTTTCTGCATTCTACGTCTAACTGGATACATCACAAAGTGTTCAAGATGTTAACCTTTGAGGCCCTTATCCAATGGGCGATGGCTTCTTCTCATTATCGCCTGTTCAACCATCAGTCAGGCCAAATTACCAAAGTAATTTACATGATTAATGGCCTTTTGATAAATAGCTATTGATTTTTGTCGCCATAAGTTTGAGATTGATTATGGTTCAACAAGACTTGTAACGTGACACTTTTGGCCAAGCTTGACCTTCACTTCTGAATTGGTGTCTGGCTAGGTAGAAACCACTGTTTGGGACATTCGTAGGTAAAATAAAATCAGGTTCCAATGTTAACATTTTTCCCCCACTGGTTTGAAACCTACTTGCCCGGATTGATTTTTACTTGCCCAAACTGAATTAAAAACACACACATTACAATTGTATAGTACATAAATAGTGTATGTAAGTATAAAATAATTAGAATATGGATTTATACAACAGTTTTGCTTGTGATGTAAGACATGAGCTGATACAAGCAATTGCAATTAACATGAATATAATGCAACATATGTGATTTTTTTTCAATAAATAGTTATAATATTGCTATAAATATCATTATCATCTTTTCACGAAGATGCTCGCCTTTGATGTGACATACAAAGGCTTGATGATAAAATCAAATAATTGAGATATTATTATATTCACGGTTGCCTATGTGGTAACTAGCAATCGGGTAGCCCGGTCTGCGGGCTTGTGTGCCAGCATCGTTGTTACCGTGGAAATGAATGAAGGCTCCTTACTGACATCCACACCGCCACTCACTGCTGGGCGTGTCCACAGGCCCCGGCGCCGTGGAGGCCCAGTGTCAGAGGTTCCAGGTGAGGAGCGTGGACGGAGAGAAGGTGTTGTTCTCCGTCGACGAAGAGGAGATCTCCATCGGAACGGATCACTTCAGAGTCACGGGTAATGGGTGCGGTCCGTTACACGCGCAACGACCGTCACGTCCTTGGCACGTAACTGGCGGCCGGGGGGGGGCGTGGTGTGATCCTGGGACACGGCCTCGTTGCATTCTGGGAACGTCCCGGCGACTCGGTTCCTGTGTGCAGAGACTCACCTCAGACGCCCCGGCTTTGTTTACTCCACGTAAGCACTACTTGTGTTGATTAAATGGTTGATTTATCTTCCGGTTAGGTCCCGAGGGAGCCGTCTTCGGACGTTCTGTGGAGACGCCGCTCATCCAGGCAGATGGCTCTCAGGATTTAAAGTAAGCGTCTTGTTCGTGCTTCGCACGTCCTGGGTGTTCACTGAGACTATGTCAGGGTGTCTTCAATGGAGCCTTCAGTGTCTTTTGTTTGTATATTCAACTGATATGACTATAATGCATAACAAATGTTTCGCGTGTTAATTGAAAAAAACTATTACTATTATTTGTCATTTCAGCCAGTTCAAATGTGCACTTTGGGGTATTATGGAATGCCCCAAAGTTATTTTAATTGTCTAGTGGGTGAAAGGGGTGGGGTTTAGGCCAGCCTTATGAGCCAATCACGGCTTAATGTTTTTTTTCCTTCCCAGACTTGAGCCTCTGTAGGGCCGATTGCCAGGGAAATAAATAATAAAAAATCAGTGAAAATATTTATATTCATCAAATAAGAAAACACAGACAGACTGGGATGGTTTAAACATTAAATTACAAACAGTGCATGAAACGTGGTGTTGAACCATTCTTCCCCTCTTCAGCCATCATTCTCAGCAGCAATACTGGCAGTTTGTGCACCTCTTACTGAATATATACTCCAAATGTTTTACCTTATTTTGAGCAAGTTAATTGATAATTATGCTGCACCAGTGTGTCTTAAATGTCTCTCTGCATTTTTGTAGGGGTGTACACTTAATTGTAAATTAAAAAAACCATACCCCATTTTAAAGTAGGTTGTGCAGAAACATTCCACCAACATTGTGATCATTAAATTAAGATACGGCATCTGTAACATTTCTCTGCGCTTCTCATCAAACATTCACCGTAATGGAAATTGCACAAGCGTAAAGTAATTCATCAGCTGTTCCACTTGGCATTAAGGAAGTTCATTACATTAGACTTTGGTGAAAATGAGCGGGACGAAATGCGTATTAGACACACGCACAAGGCCCTTCCTACTCTGGGAATGCACTTCGTCTGGAGCCGTGGCCTGAGCTACTCCATTAACGCTCAATAATGACTATTTGCAGTCCGCCTTCATTGTTCTAATGGGGAAACTCAGATCAGCGTCGGTTAAATATCAAAACAATGTAGTGGTTTCTGCTTCATCCAAAGAGGAATATTGATGGAATACTTGCAGCTTTTTTGTGTCGGTTTTGCCTTAAATTGCTTAAATTAAGTCTAGTCTAGGTCTAAATAATCAAGTCCAATAGAAAACTTAATTGACCTTATTTTTTAGTCCTAGATTAGGCCTAATCTGTGTCTGCAAATCAGGTCCTTATGTTTTCCCTAATTTTATTAGTTCATTATTACAAAAAACCATCTTCCCAGTTCTTCACTATGTCCCCTACCAATTCTGTCAAGACAAATTCCCACGAACATGATTCATCACAGCAACTCCCCTCAGGCTCGGGAGAGTTGAAGATCGAGACCTGTCCCCCTGAGCAGGGAGGATTTACAGTCCAACAACCACGACTAATCTTTCAGGTACATGACCTACCGCTTGAAGTCACTAGAACCTGACAAGGCCGGGAAAACCTCATCTCCAACACCAACCCCAGATGGTGCTGGGACAACTGCCCCATGCCCTGCCTGTATACTCTTACCAGGATTTGAACTCCTGGCTGCAGTGGCTTGGCTGTACTGGGAGGCAGGGATTTTTCACTCGGAGAACAGCCGCTTTAGTTCATTTGATGTACTGAAATAAACTGTCACAGTAAGCGACATAATCACTGCAAAATTAACAGCAGGTCATTTCATTTGACATGCTCTGTTGTCAATGTTGGAGTTGGGGGTCATGTAAAGTGTGATAAATGACACAGAACGGATGCTGTATCTTAATTTGATTGTCCCGCACTGCTGGGGACTTTTTTTGTCATTTATGTTAAAAAAAAAATCAGTAGTATTATCACCACAAGAAAAAAGATTTTACAGCACACATGTCAAAATCAAAGGTGACGGAGAATTAAGCGGTTTCAAACGCATTGTTGGGTAGAAGAACGAACGTGACGTGAAAACACATTCTCCATTGATTGGTTCCTTCTCCGTCTCCCCGTGTAAACACGACACCTGCAGCATGTAAATGGCGTGATTAGCATTAGGTTTTTGTGTTGCCGAAGGTCAAAACTGTATGCCACCATTACGTGACGCATGTACATTCCCGGGGTGCTGTCATCCGGAGTTGTTTCACGTCCACACAGGAAGAACTAAGCTGATAACACAAACAATGCCACTTTCCTAGGGTGAAGTAGTCCGTCACTTTGCGTCCCAGGTAGACCGGTTATCGCGAGCAATTGTGATTTCTCGTAGGCAAATATGCCAAGGGCGGTTTCTAATCTGGAACGTTGCTACTACGCGTCCACGAAGGACGCGTTGGTGTACGAGGTGGAGTGCAAATGCTTCCGTCTGGTGGTTGTGTGTTGGTGTTGCGTTTCGACAGGCTGGAGTCGCCCACAAGGACCGTTACCATGGAGGCCCCCCGGGGCGTAGAGATCAGCGCCGCCCAGGGGACGCTGAGGGCCACGTGTCGGAAAGACCTGGAGCTCCGTTCCACGGAGGGAGAGGTGAGGGGTGGATTGGCCTGTCGCAACCTGTCCGTGTAACCAGGCCCCCTGCGGAGGGATTCTCAGCACGCGTCAACGGCTCTCGGTTTCCCGTTGGCTGTTGTTGTTGTTGACTGTTGTTGTTGACTGTAATCACGGGGAAGACTGGAGGGGTGTTTGTGGATGTGACCCTTTATGGTAGAAACAAGGGGTCTTTTGACTGGAATACTTGTGTTGGTGTCACCGTACCAGTTAGTTCACCGATGTCATTTCCCTCCCCCCAACCAGATTGTTCTAGATGCAAACACCATCCGACTGGGGAGCCTTCTCCCGCTTGGCGTCTACTCTCCGGGGCCGGCTCCTCGGGGACACGCCGCGTACGAGCTGTGCGTCTGCCCCAACGGCAGGCTGTACCTCTCCCCTGCCGAGAGCAGCTCCACCTGCCACTCGACGAGTAACGTGTGCCTCTGGAGCTGATCCGAGAGCAGGTGCCGACACGCGTCGCCTGAGGCCCTGGCTGCGATGCGAAGCGTGGAGGGCCAGCCCAGGAACCACCACTAGCGCCCTCACTCTGACCTGGCAGCGTTATATTGAACTGAGGGCCCAAGGTGAATATCTCTGGTTAGCATGTCCTGGACGTGGACGATCCGCGACGCCTCGTGTGCCCCTCTGTTCCAGGGGTACACTTGCGGACCGCCGAGTGCCTTGGATGAGGGGTTTGTTGTTGCCTAGCAGCAACAAGTCACGCCCCCGGTAAGGGGCAACGAGCATGCAGATGAGCTTCCTCGAGCCCCCGTTTGATTGGCTGTCCGGATGGGCGGGTCTCAGACCATCCTGCCGGTAAAGACGCCAGACGTGGAGGTCCGGGGGCTGGCCTGGGCTCTCGGTGCGCTTTGGGCGTACTGCCGGATTGGCTTAGTTTCGCGGCGGAGAGGTTAGCGTTGTGTCCTCTGTTGGCGGCTGCGACGGACATTCATACAGCACACCAATTACACGCCCTCCCCAAACCATGAGGCGTCTGCGGCGTTGGGTTGTGCGGGTCGAAATGACTAATTTCTTGAGTGGCCTTTTGTTGTCCCCAACTTGTATTCATAACGCTGGAAAACAACGAGCAAGAAACAAGCATTTTGTGCGAAAAGAAAATATATTTTATTTCACATCAAGAAACATAGGAGTTTTTGTCTGGTGTTCATTACTTGACGGGAACTATGAGGTTCTCCTTGTGTTGTACATCTAATATTGCAAATTATACGTTTTTATATTCTGTGCAGCGTAAACTTAAACTGGTTGAATGAAGATGTTTGTCCCTGTTCTCCATTAGCTGTCATTCTCCGGCTCTTATCTGACTTGTTCAGGGCCGGCCCTAGGCATAAGCAACATAAGGGGATGCCAGGGGGCCCCAGGCAGCTAGTGAGCACCGGACCACTAGAGGGAAAGGGGGCCCTTGCTTAGGGCCCCCACAAGGCTACAGCCGGCATTGTTGGTGTGCAAGGAATGTGTTGGTTGCAAAACAAGTTTGTTGTTGTCTTATAAGTTATGTTAATGATGTGAACTTGTGGGGAAAACAAATAATTTATTCAGGACCTATGCACACTGAACATTCGTTAATCAGATGCATAATTCTATGGTCAACATGAAACTACACTGCTCAAAAACATTAAGGGGATACATAGTCAACACAGCATAACCCCAAGTCAATTAATCTTCAGGGATATCAATGTGTCCAGTTGGGAAGCATAAACAATTGTGAATCAATGTCACCTGTTTTGGTGCAAATTAATGTGACAACAGGTGCACTGGAGAGGCAACAACGCCCAAAAAGGGAATGGTTTTGCAGGTGGTGGCCACAGACAATCGTGCTCTTATTATCCTTCCTGACTGGTTGTTCTCTAGTTTTGTTAGTGTCCTTGTCACTACCGGTATCATGGGGTACCTGCAGCCCATTCAGGTTTCACAGGTAATCCAGCTACACCAGAACGGCACATCCATCTGTCAGAAACAGACTGTCCAGGAGCACACTGATGCCCTCATACAGGTCTGGGAGGAGATCCCAGACCAGGACCTGAATTTGAATCCTGGCTTCAAACGGTTAGTGATTTGGTGTTTCATTGACTGTTGCTACATCTTTTTTGTTTGCAAGATTTAGATTTTTAATATATTTACTTCATCTAGAACTGATGTGTAATTTAAGTGTTCCCAAAAATTAATTGACCAGTGTACAGTACATAAAAGACCAAGTCAGTAAAATCCAGCAATAAGCCATTTCTAAATAATGTTGAATTTCAGTCGTCACAATAGAAGTAACCCTGCGAAAGGATTAGCACGATAATTATGCAGTGATCTGAACACAAAATGGGATATTCAAACTTTCGCCGAATCAGTTCATGTGGAAATGCAGCCTTTGCTCCCCCCCTGCTGGTTGACTGGCCCAAATGAAATAGTAGTGGTTGCTATTCGTTAATATGGTGGCTGAAATGAAATACTCAACGTCTCAACTTGCCACCTGGTTCTAGTTAATCATTACTGCGTTCACTGCAATACCACACAGCAAAAAAACTGACATTCTTCAGAAGACTTTTTGCCATGTTATAAGAATTTCATTGCTCAGAACGACACTTATTTTGTGCATTTGACAATAAAAGACTTTGACATCAAACACTTTCAACTTCAATAGGTTTTGTTGTCAAAAGTTAGGATGGGTGTCAAGACATGTTAACGTCACAATAGCAATGTGAGAAATCTTTATAAATGTTGTTTTCCATCTTAAGATAGGACTACAAGAGGGCAGTTGACTGAAACAATTTAACTGTGCACACTTTTGAAATGCCTTAATAAAAATACATCAAAGAAAGCTTCAAGAGACATTTCCACCATAGCTGATGCTGGTTTATTTATTAATCAATTAATCAAACATTACCAACTAAATCTTAAAAAAATTCTAAATACTGATGCAGATGAGCGTGTAAGTACTGACATACATTTTTTTCGTGTGTTATTGTAATTAAGACAATAGGTGCTACACATGATCTTATGGCATTTTCTTCAAACCCTTTTCTTCAAAAGCTTTATAAGCTTTGACATTGATTAGGTTAGCAGGCTGAAAATACCACCATCAAGGCAACTAATTAATTTAAAACATAATAAATTAATTTGTCTTTGAGTTAGATGGTAGATGGGGCAGTTGAGACACACCACCCTTTCCTGTTTCTAACCATCGCGGCCTGAACAAATATATATATATAAAAAAAAGTAGGAATAAAATCAGAAACCTCTTCTAAGAATGACCCTTCATCCACGTTGGCACACTGGTTTGTAAACACCGCTTAGAATCACAGCACATCCACTCCTGGATGAGCAGCGACTTCATGGGCGGTGAGCCTGGGAAGGTCACTGGGCTGAGGGCTTCCCCTCCCTCCTATCAACACCGTGGTGTTCCGGAACATGCTGGTAGGGACAGCTGGGCCTCCTGTTACAACCCAGGTTCCTCCAGAAGAAGCACTCCTTCCTACGGGGGACAAGAAATGCTGTTAACCAAACGATATTACACATCACATTGGCCGTTAACTATGCAAAGACTGAATTCACAATTCCTTATTAGACAAGCAAGAAGCCACCCCTCAACGAGTTGAACACCACCAGGGAGGGTACTGTGATGACGTTCGTCAACGGGTACAAGAGACCCAACTCACGTGTTGGATGGGGCCACAGGGAGGTCCTCGGCTCTGTGGGCGTCTTTGGCTATGCCCAGGTGGCCTGGGACCCTGTCCGGGTAGCGCACAGAGATCCTGGCCCCGTCCACCTCCATCCCCTGCAGGACAGCGGACAGTGGTCGTGAAACATACAAAGACACAAACGGTCCCTGCCCAACCGTTCCCGTGGCCTCGGGGGGGTCCCAGCCCAACCGGTCCCGTGGCCTCGGGGGGGTCCCAGCCCAACCGGTCCCGTGGCCTCGGGGGGGTCCCTGCCCAACCGGTCCCGTGGCCTCGGGGGGGTCCCAGCCCAACCGGTCCCGTGGCCTCGGGGGGGTCCCAGCCCAACCGGTCCCGTGGCCTCGGGGGGGTCCCTGCCCAACCCGTCCCGTGGCCTCGGGAGGGTCCCAGCCCAACCGGTCCTGTGGCCTCAGAGGCGCCCCACTGAATTATGCCAGGGCATCCCTGCCCACCCGACCCGCGGAAGAGACACTCACGTGCAAACTGATGGCGTCCTCACAACAGTCTGGGTCGACGTAGTTGATGAAGGCACAGCGTTTGGTCCGGAGTAGCTTTACACTATGAACGTGTCCAGCTCTGCAACCAGGCAGACATTCACAGCCGTTACAGACGTGTGGCAGGACGCCGAATGAACACAACTTAACGAGTACGAGGCCCCTTCCGCAAGCGTGTGCCTTCCCAAAAGGGGCGGGGGGAATCAACGTAGGCGTTCTGTGGGGCATCACGTCGACTCACCTCTGAAACAGCTCTTTTAATACAGCTTCGGTTACCGTAGGGACCAGGCTTCCCACCCAAACAGGATATAGTTTACTGACGGGAAAAACAAACGACTATCAGATTACAGCTGGGAAACCACGTGTGACCAGGACGGGGAGTCGAACAAAATCACGGGACAGTGTGCAAAATCCTACCCAATCGGTTGCACTTACACTCCTGCCGGACGGTTATCGGACACGGTGATAGGCGGGACGTTGGCCTGGGGGGCGTGGCTAGGTCTCGATGGGGCCTGGGGAGGACTCGGAGCAGCGGAGGAGAGAACGGCCACGCTGGGGTCTCTGAAGTCAAGGCCCCATCCCGGACGCTGGGTCGCGCTAGCGGCTGGTTGGCTAATGTTACTAAGGCTCCCTGCAACCCAGGAAACAGCGGAGGAGGGTCAGTCTCCACCGTGGGCGAGATGTTTCCCAACGGTAGTTTGGTGTTGCAGCCACAGGGTCCCGTACCAGATATTTTGGCCAGGGCCTTGAGTGACTCCTCCACCGTGCCGTGAATTATTAAGGCGTTGGAGCTCTGCTCCCGGGAGAAACCCAGCTCCTACAACGGATCAGGGAATAAATGCGTAAGAGGCACAAAGTTTCCGCGCTTGGTTACATTTATTCTCCTACATGCCACAATTTTGCATGTTTTTCCGCAAAAATCTTCCTAAAACGAGAATTGACCGAGCATGAGAGGGACTCCTTCATTTGTACACTGATGAGTGAGTAGCGATAAGTGTTTGTGATGAAAGCATCCGTCACCATAAGCTGGGTAATCTGCACCGTCATCAGCTCCTTTGCGGCGTCCACACAGGACGGGTCTTGCTCCAACACGGCCCTCAGCGCCAGGACCGCCTCCGCGTATCTCTGCGCGGTAAGGACAAAGTTAGCTCGGTGTGAAGGTCAAAGGCCGACGGGAAAGGTCAAGAGACTGACGAGACAGGGATTTTCAAAAAGGTCACATTCCAGGGGAGAATTCCACACACAGAAAAGGTAAGGACGCCTGAGAGGCGCCCGGTGACGGCAAAGCATTCGCGCAGCTGCGAAGTTACCTTTAGCCCGGCAAGAGCTCGGGCCTTCCGGAACAGCCCTTTCATCCACCGGGGACTCATGCTAAGGGCGAGCTCTGCATCCGCGAGGGCCTTCCCATAGTCCTGGGACTTCTCATAACAGAAGGCCCGGTTGCAAAACAGCCTTAAAAGAAAAGACGGACACACACACAAAACCTTAGGAGGTAGTGCCATTTGGGCCAAATCCTTGGACAGAGGTGCGAGGACCGAAACCGAATTCCAAACATGACACAGGCGAGCGGGGAAGCCATGTGGATTATTTCAGCGCTTTCAGGCTCGTCCAGGTGAACGGCAAACAGGTTAAACATTTCTCACCTGAACTCTCGAGGGTTGCATTTAATGGCAGCCGTGAAATACTCCACAGCCACATCGTAACGTCCAATGGCGGCAAACTCATTGGCCTTTACTGAGGAAAAGGAGGGAAGATTACCACTGGCCAATCACCTCTCTGATATCAAATAGACGGGGCTACTTCTCATTGGACAAACTCACCAGCCAACTCCGTACTCCGTTTAATTATATTTTCTACGTTGTTTATAGGAGGAGAAGCCTGTGTAAAACAAGATGGTATCGATTCATAATTAAGCTTAGTGGGAATGTACTGTGGGACGTTCTACTACAATTTGGGAGAAGATAATTTTTCAGGATTGATGTCAAATCTTAAGGCAAGCGGTGTCGGAAATGTTGGATTGTCAGAAATAAAACTGCGTGCTTCCATGTTACAATCCATCGATAGCAGCAGATGTAACCGCTGGTTTATGATCAGAATTCTAGATGTACAGACAACAGATGTGTTGAATTCCTCAGCATCTACGAGGAACGAAAACTTGGCACACCTGGTGTACATCTTCATTTTCTCTGTGCGGCTTCCCCTTTCGTTGAGTAGTTAGACTTGGTTTTTTCTCCTTCCGTTCTGGTTTAATCTTCTGCTGAAGTTTACATTTTGCTTTATCAGCAGCCTTGGAAAAAAAGCTGCTGGTCACATCAAGTTCCTGGCAGAAATGGGGAAGAATACAGACCAGTCAGTACTGAAGAAGGCAAAACAGACCAGTCAGTACTGAAGAAGGCAAAACAGACCAGTCAGTACTGAAGAAGGCAAAACAGACCAGTCAGTACTGAAGAAGGCATAACAGACCAGTCAGTACTGAAGAAGGCAAAACAGACCAGTCAGTACTGAAGAAGGCATAAAAGACCAGTCAATACTGAAGAAGGCATAACAGACCAGTCAGTACTGAAGAAGGCATAACAGACCAGTCAGTACTGAAGAAGGCATAACCAAGTGGGCGTTATGGTCTGTCATGTTCTTGCAAAATTCAAAACTTGATAGGGATTAGTTCATCCGGTGTAACCGTTACGAAAGGTTCAGTTCAACACTGGTCGGCACGTCCTTTTTACCTCAGAGTCACTACAGACACTTTCCTCGTGGCCGTCCTCTTCACTGCTGTCCGTATCAGACAAGTCCTGTGTCCCGGGGGCTTGAGCCCCATCCGGACAGGCACTTATCCCATTACACTTGTCACTGACGCCATTACTCTCCTCTGCACTGGGCTGAGAAAAGTCACCATTCACCTGCCACAAGAGGACATCGCATAACTAACGGGACACTTAAAAACGGACATGTTAGCAGAGGTTTTTGTTTAAAAAATAAAAGTATAATAGACGGTCCACTGATCAGCGTTACCGTTACATCCTCGGTTGGGTTGATTCCTTCTTTATTCAACTTCTCAAGCCGTTTCCTTTCTTTCTGTTTCTATTGGGACAGAAAATGAGAAAGAGGACCTCTCTTTAAATCCAGCACTCCCCTAAACCCTGACCTTCTGTAAGTCAGTTGGGGAAAACAACACGCGTCCATCACACTCAGACTCACGGTTTTCTTAATCCGCTTCTTATCAGCCTTCTCTTTGCTCCTCCGCTCCTCCTCTATTAAGGTGGCAGCTCTTTCAGCGTGCTGCTCAACGGAAAGACATGTTGGGGACGAAACCCAAGACCAGAAGGTTCCTATCAGCTGTTACAGAGAACTGCTGTACTCACATTAACTGGAGGCGATTTGGGTTTAGGTGGTGGATTGTGGCAGTAAGACCTTTGGTATGAAGCGCTTGAGTTGCTTAAGAAGTTTCTGGAAAATCCACAGTATGGCTTTGGGCCACCCTGGTCCTCAAAATCATCATCAACATCATCATCATCTTCACCATGATAATATTGACCGTTTACAAAGTCCAAACCTGAAGAACAAGACTTGTTAGTGCCTAATTGACTACAACGAAATCCAGATATCCTTTTACTGAAATAAACCTCCAAAGCCAGCGACAGTTCCTTTCAAAAACCACAGACATACGTTACACACAAACATTTATCTTCGCATAACACAGCAGTCAAAGTTTGAATTCCAACCGCAGCTGCGCTATACACCGTTTTCCATATCAGTACGTACCGAGAAAGCCAATGTTCAGTCCATGAGTCTGTAATGTTACAAAATCCATTACCGATGGCTGGAGGGGTTGGGAAGAATAGCACAAGTTATTAACATAGCGACCCATAACCATGTGTGATTATTATGGCCTGGTGTTGCGCCGTGAGTAGGGCAGGTTTGATTGCCATGAAGGGCCAGCACAAAAACATTCATCAAAAGCGCAAAAACTTTTATTGCAGGATGGGCAACGTCTGAATGGCCTCAGACGTCCATCTCCTAGTACCTGCCAGGGCCAACGCCTTCCCACCACTAATATTCAATCAAGCTTTACATAAGTATGAACACCTGTAATACCTGTCCACAAGGTAATGGTTTTAACTGTGCGGCAGGCCACACAAAAAAACTAGTTACAAACAGGCGTCCTTACCACCGCATGGATGTCTCTGGGTCCTGCGGGAAATAAAAACACGAATGTCAGTATTGCACATGTTCAGACGTTTATCAGGCAGTCACGTCACAGTATTAAGATATTGCCCAGGAGATGCTAAGCGAGCTAGACTTTAGAGATCGCTTTAGATAAGTTACGGTTTAATATACCCGGTCGCTTAAGACCAGCACACATCAATTCAAAATCTAAGCGTAACTCACCAGGCAAAATGTTAGCTACTTCTATGTAACTCATGGAATCCAGGCACTTAACCCAAACTAGAGGTTAGCTAGCTGGTCCTTGTCGTTCAACAAACATTTGCATTGTTTATGAAGACAATAGTGCATTCTTACCGGGCTTCACTTTTGCATAATTTACGAATCTTTTTCCAGACATTATTTTACGTTAGCTAACTAAATATTTATACATATTTATTAAATTATATTTGTATGCGCTAGCTATTATGCTGGCGTGTCCGTCTCGTTTGATCCATCCACATTTTTTTCCCTACTTCCAACGAATCCACACACCAGTAGGAACCCCAGTTCCAGTGTTTGAGTACTTCCGGGTCGCTTTTTTTATTTTGTACATTAAAATACTGTGAAGGGGTTAACGTAAGACGCTTTTTCGCTTTCTAAACAAACCTGTTTATGCCTCGCAAAAATTAGTAACAATTTAAAAATTATTAATATTTCAGGTATTCTGCAGGGCTGGTATGTAAATATTGTGTCTCAATATGGTTCATTACTAAAAGTTGTTGAGAAATGTAACGGTTGTTCAATATTTAGTTACAACATTTTTTGTGGAATTCCATGTGTGGAACATGATCCGCGCAAAACAATTAAGACGTAATAATAATAAATAATAATGATCTAACTCCACAGCAGGATATGTGAATCTTTGCAAGAGTTTGACCAATAATGAAATATTAAATGAATGGAATCAGCGTACATAGTAAAATTCACTGATCACAGTAAACAACGCTTGCATGAAAGGAGAGCAAATGTGCCAGAGCGACTGAGAGAAATAAATGACCTTTCACCATGTTTAGTCCAAACAAGTGTTATTCAAAGTTAATCATTGACCAGTAAGGAAGCAACTCGGGCTGAGAAAACATTCAAATGGGGGTAGTGTTCGTTGATTATTCACCTTGAACAGATAAATAACTGGAGTTCATAAGTCCAATCAGATCGAACTCATCACAGTTCCCATCGGAGAGGTTTCAAACATCACACACCCTTACTTCATTGGCCACACATCCCAATAGTTTCTGAACACACTTTCCATTAGTCAAGTCTTCTGGGCATGGGAGGGACCTTCCATCAACGGAAAGTGGAGCCTAGATGGCCCTTAGTCTTTTGTCTTCCGCCACACTGGAAGGTCATGTGGCAGAACCACACATTTTCAAATATTGTTAAACAAACATAATAAATTATTGTACTAAAGCACATTTACATAATTTGATTTTAAATAATTAATTGCCCCATAAAATCTCTAAACACTCCCGAAGGTACGTTTAGTAGTAGCATTCAAGTTGTTCTATACAGAATTTCTAGATCCGACTCTGCCGTTAATTAAGTTTTGGTCACCAAACCTCAACATCAATCCCAAGTAACAAGCTTCAAGACCCCGTGACCCATCTCCCTGCACACCAGTCCCCACATGAGCCACATTAAATGATTGGCTGAAAGTCTTCAGAAACGCTGTGCGGGGGCCAGCGGGGGCTGTGGGTCTAGATCTGGCTCTCCCGGATCATTCCGAGACGCACCGAGAAGGCCACCAGCTTGTGGTAGAGAGCCGCCAGGAGGAGAACGGCTCCCAGCACCGTGCCGCAGACCAGGCCGAAGGCCCAGCGGGGCCCCAGGTTAGTGTACACCTGGGAGACGAACACGGGGCCCAGGGTCCGGGCCCCGCTACCAGAGGCAGTCAACCAGCCCATGTACACACCCTATGGGAGAGGGGAAACACGGTGTCAGACAGACCCATGTACACACCCTGGGGGAGAGGGGAGACACGGTATCAGACAGACCCATGTACACACCCTGGGGGAGATGGGAGACACAGTATCAGACAGACCCATCTACACACCCTGGGGGAGAGGGCAGACAGCACCTTAGGACATTACCCAGGGAAAGAAAGGAAAACAGCCACTCAGAAAACCACACTTGACATCGGACGCGATACAGACCACGCCCACTGTCCATCCACACGCCCACTACTGGCTGCAGTGCCGGTTCGTGCCTCGAACCTGCCTGCTAGGGGGCCCCACCAAATCAAACTCTACTCCGGGCCCCTGAGAGTCTAGAGCCGGCCCAGTGTTTCCCACCTGAGGCTCGGAGCCCAGGAGTTTGGAGTAGAGCGTGTAGGACATGACGTTGCACGCCGGGTATCCGACCCCAATGAGGACGTCGGCGGTGATGAACTGGGCCAGGTGAACCGCCGGGGTGTACTGGCACCACGTCTGCTCCGCCGGACAGCCGGTTGGCTCGGCCGTGCCGTTGGAGGTCGGGGCGGGGTCAAGGGGCCGGTGGGCGACACTGGCGTTCTGGATGTCTGTGTCGTTCAGAGGGAGAGATCAGCAATCAGTGTGGATGGATCCAAAATGGCCTCAGGCGAGGCGTCTTGGTTCACTCCGGCGCTCTCAGAGCTCGGGTGGCCTACATACTTTGTGGGTTCATTTCATGTTTAAAACACAGGAAACCTGGATTTAAATGAATGCCACAGGCTAACATGTTAAACCCTAGGCGGTGGGGGCAGGCCAGAAACTGAACATGATTGGTCGGTCGTACCTGCCCACTTGATTTGTGGGTAATGGCTCCCCCATGGGAGGAGCACAAAGAAGCCACAGAATATAATGATCAAGCCTCCCAGGAGCACCGGACGATCCCCGATCCTGGAAGGAAACAGACCCGTCTTACACTCAGAGACTCAGTACTAAGGACCCAAGTCTTGTTTCAACACAGATTTAAGAAAAAAATATATAATTATCAACACTATTATTATAATCAGCTACATTATCACCATCAACCCTGCGATTATCACTATAAGCATGATCATTATCAATACTATGATTATGGAGGTTACCATTCACATTATCATCATATGAAAACTCAAGTGTCTGAACAGCTCACCTCTGAGAGACGACTTTCACAATGAGAAATACCAGGATTGACTCAAAGCCGATGCAGGACAATATGACACCGTTGTACAGAACCGCATCTTTACGGGTCCAGGAAAACATATCCATGGAGAGAGGCGTGGCTATGCTAATATACAAAAAAAAACAGCATAATCTCCGTTTAGAAACACCACAATATAATAGGAATATTTAAACGAACAAATAACATGTTTTGGTTTGACTTTTGAATCAAAGGAGTCATTCTAAATGACCTTCAAATTTTCAAGAACTACTCTTATGATAATATTTCAATGAAGCGAGACTGAACGATACATACGTCTCAAAAACGGCAAAGATGAACATGATGATGAAAAATAAAATATTGGAGGTCACAACAGCGACCTGGTCAATGGCCCCCTCGGTTTCCTGGCTGATGTCCAGACATTCTGAGGGGGCGGGGAAGAAGACATCTCGTTGGAAAACAAACCAAGCAAGCACACGTCATCTTGTTGTAGCAACATTAGCAGATGCTTCACCCATTTACAACAAAATGTCCGACACTCCGGCCAATGTCTGGCCAATACTGGTTCAAAACGAAGCGATATAACTTACCATATACAACCACCACACAATTCAACAAGAGTTTTGGAAAAGCAGATACCTTCAGAGCCGTAGTTGATGGTCCTGGTGTGTCTTCCATGGTCATCTACGTGGTGATCCCTGCGGAAAGGAAGCGGTTTATCAACACCCTCCAAGCAGAGGGCTCCCCTGTACATGTACTGCTGCAGCATGGGGTGAAATCCAGACCGCTGATCTTTCAGCAAAAATTAATAATAATTCCCCAACATCTTTACCCACTGTCTCTATCAAAACAAATGAGGGCAGGTGGGAAATCGGCAAAACGAGACTATGTGAAACAGTTGTAATGCAGCCGCTCACCGTAGTACGACGAGGACCAGCAGGATGTTGATGATGGCGAAGACAGCCGCCAGCAGGGCCGGAGCGGTGTACATATTCAGCTGGAAGTCGATCAGATTCACGCGGAGGCCTTTCTCCCCGATGAAAGACAAACCGGCCTGCAGAGCTGACAGAGGGAGCCATGCTTATTGTTTGCTGTAATCTTTAAAAAAAGAATTGTCTCGCATGCATTGATTCGTACAGATCTGTGTATACAACCCCTTTTACCGCAGTACAGACGCGGCCCCTTTTACCGCAGTACAGACGCGGTCCCTTTTACCGCAGTACAGACGCTGTCCCTTTTACCGCAGTACAGACGCTGTCCCTTCTACCGCAGTACAGACGCTGTCCCTTTTACCGCAGTACAGACGCGGCCCCTTTTACCGCAGTACAGACGCTGGTTGAAGAAGTACTCTCTTGTGTAGCTATGCAGACTGTGCTTGAACTGGATCAACATTTGCCGTGTCAATGTAGCACTACAGTGCCATAGCTTATGTTTTTAAACTGGCAGCACAATTCTGATCTATTTTATTGTTTGTTTTATAATTAACTTAGACATTCAGATCACCTCTGAAAAATGTTGGATATGAAAAGACGTGATCTGAATGGCTGCCTAAAAATAGGCCATAAGTCTTACCTAATCACGCGGGTGTGAATATATTAGATGTTCATACCCACCAACCTGTTGGGCTGGTTTACGGCCTCATCACCTAAGCTAGATGCCTCATCAATGGTATAATATAACCTGCTTTATGACAGAATGCAATAAATATTCCACCCAAACAGGCAGGCATTACAGGAATGTTTTCTTCTCCTAACAGCAGCTGCACAACAACGTCTTTATTACAAGCACTGGGGCCTGAACACCATCCACACAACCAGCCTCACAATGACCACATTTATTAATAATATCTCTAATTAGATTTAACAATATAAACATGTTTCACTTAATCCCGTGGAAGCCATGAGAGACCGTACCAGCCGTACCTGGACCCAGAATGAACCCCAGGGCCTGACAGGCACTCATATTGGCCATGGCGCCGGTCCTCTCCGTCAGCGAGGTTGCCCCGGCAACGTAGGACCTGACCACCGCCACGTTACCTATCACAGGACAGGACCAACAACAGCGTCCAATCCAGAGTTGCTACCAAACAACAATGCAAATTTGGCTAATTAAAATATTAGCCAAATTTGCGGGTGACACCGGGAATCCTAGACTCGGCCTTTCACCTGCTCCGAAACCCACGAAAGCCCGAGCCGCGAGCATGTGGTACTTGTTCAGCGAAGCGGGCAGGTAGACGTAGGCGTAGTAAACGTTGGCCACCAGGTTGATGAAGATGGAGCAGGCCAGCGGTTCCCTCTTGGGCCTGTGGTTGGACCAGAACCCAAAGAGGGGGGACGCCAGCATCTGACCCAGGCTGTAAGCGGCTACCACCCAGCCCAGGAAGCCGGCGGTGGCACTGCCATCTACCTGGACACCAGGGAGGGGAGACACGTCAGACCTCCGGAAGACCTACTCCTCCTGAAACAGCGTTAACACAGCCGGGTGGGACAACGTCACAGCCCAGTCATGTTGATCAAAGCAGAGCACCAAGTAAACTGTCCAGGGACTCTGCCGTCCTTGTTTCACGGTGACACTGCTTCCACCTTCCAGGTGCCGGGAAAATAATAATAATAAAAACAGCATTCAGATTTTTTTTTATAAAAACAGTATTATTAATAATAATAATAATAAAAGCACTACTACTAATAATATGAATCATGTAAAGTGCTTTTCAATATAGAGGAATAATATCAAAGTGCATAACAAATAAAAGAAAAAAGTAATAATATATATGTATGTGTATATATACATAAATATATATATATATACACATACACAAAAGACTATTTTTGTTCCACACAAAACTTTCCTTTTCATCTTTATGTGTTATCATTACAGTACAAATGTAACTATAAAATAAACTATAAATCATAATGCCTAACCTAAAATAATGTACACTATAATTTGTTTAAAGGAAAGGGTAGGCCAACAGAGGTGTGTGAAGGCCTGCTTTAAAAGCCATGCTGTCTGCGCAGCCCTAAAGCTGTCAGGAAATGAGTTCCAGTGGTGAGGGCCAATAAAAGAAAAGGCGCGGCCTCACATTTTTCAGAGCTGGGTTCTTGGGGCAGATTTGCTTTGATAGACCGCAGAGTTTCAAAGAGGAAAAACAAGTCAGATAAGTAGACAGATCTGATGCCAATGATAGCTATGTAGAATAAAAATAATACATCGTTTTTAGAGAGATAGGAAGCCAATGAAGGTCAGTAAGAAGAGGTGCAATGTGTCTTCAGGATCCTTGCAGCACTGTTTTGGATGAGCCGTATTTTATGAATTTAAATTGCTGGCAGCCCCCCCCGAGTAGTGTATTCCCTTAATCAATTCTGGAGTAAACAGATAAATGGATAAGCTTTTCTATATCAGTGAGGGTGAGCGGAGGTCTTTGGCGGGCTTCACACCTGTTCTTCAGGTGAACAAAGAATCAAAATGGAGGGAGATCCTGTATCTGCAGCCACAAGTAGATTATTAACAACCTTCACCAATGCCGTTCAAGCACTCTGCATTGGCATGAAGCCAGACTGGAACACCTCTTGAGAAAGAGGAAGATGGCCACCATCTTGAAATGTGACAGTACCTGACCCATGTGCTGTCAATGAGGATCAACGAGAGTTTTTTAAAATAGTGATGTTGGACTAGGATCAAAAAAGTGTGTTGCTGGAAGACTTCATTTTTATTATGATTTCCAGAACAGCAGCAGGTCTCACCAGACAGGTGGTTGGGAAGGTTTCTGAGGGGGATTAGGGTACTCTAACAATGTTGATTTTATTCTAGAAGAATTCAGCAAATGTGTTTCACTGTTCAATAATTGCCATAAAGTCACCATGGCAACTGGAATGATTGAGAATTGTGCCCTTAGCTGCATCCCTCATGACCCCCTAATCACCCCCCCTGGAATGTCCCTGTCCTGCTCATCTGGTCATGCTTCTGACCTAGATTAGGCTTTATAGACTCTGGACACAGCCCATATTAATTTATCTATTATTATTATTTGTACTCTTAAACAACAACCAGCACAGCCAGAAATGGTCTAAGCACCCTGGTTCCTCTCTAGGTTTCTTCCTAAAATATGACACCCATAGAGAGCACTGGTGTTGTGCTCCTTTGGGTTTCAGGCTGGGTGTTTTTGTAAAAGCACCGTGTCAACTGCTGATGTAAAAGGGGATTTATAAATACATTTGATTGATTGATTGACAGACAGACTGTCAATGGGCTGCAGAAGTGGCAGAAAGAGCCACAGACACACAAATTGACGAAACAGCTCGTTACATTATTCTGGCATTTCTAAGATGTTTGCTTAAGTTCTTTGTCCTTTTCACTTCTCCTTTTCGATTCTAAAATTGATACACGAGTATAAAAGTGGTTCATATATTCACGCGGAACGCTGCAGGACGAGGCAGAGGGGCATCTAGCACAGCTTCTGGGCCAAGAATAGTTCACCAGGTTTCACAGCTGCCTAGCATGTAGCTATCACGCTAATAACCCCTCCACCCGTTGCCATGCAACCATTTTAGCAGACCACGGGTTGGGGGTGTTCTTAATATTAACCCGACATGGCATTACATGTACATGTACGATCCCCGCAAAATCAAATAATGTTTAATATTTCGACTCATCCAGTCCCGTTGAACTCTTTTGTTGTTGTTGTTTTTCAGGGGGGGGGGTTAGAGTTGGGGTGTGTCAAACAATTGGATGTAGTGCTTACCAGGGCATTGCAAAACAGTGCAATGCAGAATGTACAGGTAACAAGCCTGCATAACACATGGAAAGAACCAGGCTGAAATAGACGGGTTAAGAAGAAAACGGCATCACGCTCACCTTTTGCAGATAGGGCCATAACGACGTGATGACAATGGTGAAACCTAGCAGAAGTCAAACATAATTAGACCCAGGCTATATCCAGAATGCACCTTGATCCACAGGTTAACACGCACCCACTAATCAATGACGTATCACGGTAACTGTTTTTGGACAACCAAGCCTTGCGGTAGGGTATAACAGATGGTGTCAAACTCGCTTACCAACACTGCTAAGGAACATTGTGAAGTACATGACACGGATTGACCTCCATCTGCTTTTGTAATCGTCATCTTGGGAGTCAATGCTATGAAAGGGAAAGGACGAACTTGCATAAACTAGAGTGGTACCGTTAAAACAACATGACTGAGCCATGGGAAACTTTTGGAAGAAAACCTGTAAAACAGCATTAGAATTATAGCATTACGTTAGACTCCTACAACCGTCTGCACAGCTCACCTTTCAGAATCGCCTTTGAGCAATGGCGTATTTTCTTCGGGATTCATAAAGTGAGACATCGCTGTTGTTAGTGACGTTTTGCATAAATTGTCGCCAAATTAAATGGCTGGTAAAACGTAATTTATTCCACCATATCTCTCCACGTTGGTCCTACTTGGAAGCCTGCAGAAATAGCTAGATTGCTAGGTAAACTTTAACGACATACCAGAAATAAACTGTCTACTCCCAACTAATACTTATGTTCAAATAAAACATGGCGCTGGAGGTCTTTGACACAGAAGGCTGATGTTCAAAAAACATAATTAACCGCAAAACAAACCACTCACGTGAATGGTCTCAAATCTGCCTATTTATCAACTTCTATTTTCTTACTCGTCTAAAATAAATGCGTCGTCTTCAGAATGTGCCTGCATTACCGCACTCACGTGGACAGGAAGATTACTGCACTCACACCGCCAACACGTTCAATATCAGGGTAAAATGTAGGATATAATACAATAAAGAAGAAACGAGGGGTGTATGTCATGGATAGTCTTAGACACGAGGTAAAACAGTTTATACCACAAACAAAGAAGCATGATTGCTGTTATCTCTAGTCCAAAAGGTATGTAAACCCATACTCTATAATATAGAGTATAGAGTCTACATGAATATGCCATTAAGACAATTAAAGATGCAGGCTGGACCTTTTCGATTAAATAAATATTTAGTAACGAAACATATTGTTAATATGCGTATTATATACGTGAATCACTTGTATACCAAAAATACCGAAGAGGTCGCTAAAACACTAATAAGGACATTTTCAGTTTCGTTGGATCTGCTTGGCTGAGATCGGTTGAGAGCGATTGAACGTCATTCAAACCGTGTCACTGTGCCAGCGCGCTCTTATATCCTATAAGCTATACATGCTGCGTCTGAACTGCGCGTAAACTATATTTTCCAAAATTAATATTTCACGGCGTATTTTTTTAAGATTTCTCAGACGTTTTATTCATGACCCCCAGCTCGTACGCCCTCGGATACAGTAAGTGTACCATGTGGTAATTGACTAAGCGCTTAACGTATTCTAACCGAGCGCACAATACTTTCCTTAAAAAATACTAATTTGTCAAAAGCTGTGGCTTAAACACGATAGTATTTGATTAATATGATGTTGTGGTTTGAGAAGTCATACGTTGTAATACAGCAACATCCTTGAAAGTGAAAGTAACGACCACAGAAACAAAAGGAATTCTTTATGATGGTGGAAAATGCGTATTTTCTTCACTGTAGGTACTATTTGTTTTTTGCATGTTCTTTTTAAAAATCTATGCATTTCCCTTCAGGCTATGTGGTTCTTCGTATTGGCCGCTTTCTGCACGTTGTTCTCTAATGTCGTTGCAGGTGAGTAGATAAGAGGTTTACATTTCAATGATTAGCAAATATTGACACTCTGCATCTGTTGAAGCTGAAGACACTAAACAAAGCTTCATAAGATATACAAACTCGACATTTGTAAAAACAGTTATCAGCTATTACATTGTTAATTTACTAATTTGACTAATTTAACATGAATAAAACCAGTTTCAATTGAGCTGTTCTCACTAGTGACCAGTGCCGGCTCTTGCACTTTGGGGGCCCCAAGCAAAATCAAATTTATCTTAGAGCCCCCAGTGCTCAATAACCCTCTGGCAGGCGGAGGACCTAAGCACCCCTTTATGTTGCTTATGCCTAGGGCCCTGCTAGTGACAATAAATACAATTATTTTTACTATTTACTTTAATTATCATGTTCAGGCAATCACAACTTATTTATAAAACATATATTAACTATGGACATTTTTATTTGCATACATTCAGGGCCGACCCTAGGCATAAGCAACCACTTAGGGGCCCCAGACAGCTAATGAGCACGGGCCCACTAGGGCAAAAGCGGCCCCAAAAAACATTTTGCTTAGGGCCCCCAAACGGCTTAGGGCCCCGGCACTGCATACATTTACTTTAATGAACCATTCCTCTCTTCAAGCAAGAGGCACCCAATTGGTTTTAAATGTTTAGGCAATATTATCTTCAAATCCTATAGTTTTGTATCAATTTCAACTGTACACATTTGCATATATGTACATGATTTGCTAAATGAACCCATTGACATTAACTCAAATTTCTCAAGCTACAAAATGGCTGAAATATTACAACTTTCTCAACTAAAACAAGCAAGAATCACACATGACATTAAAAGTTTACTCTGGAGTTACTGAAATTGTAATCCCCATTTTGAATCTTGGGCAAATACTGATACGTAATTGTCTACATTTAATTTGTTCCTCTGTCAGAATTCATAGTTTCGACCCCGGAGGGTCCAGTTTCTGCCTGGTTGGGCCGAGTTGCCACAATTCCATGCTGGCTCACTCCTTCCCAGAATGCAGAGGACCTGGAGGTCCGTTGGTACCGACCCAAAGTCTTCGACATGCCTGTTCTGCTCTACAAGGACAGACAGATCCAGGAATCATCACAGTGGCCCCGGTATGCAAACCGCACCTCCCTGGGGCTCCGGGAGGCTAAATCAGAAGGGCTGAAGGGGGCAGACGTGACCTTGAAGCTGGGTAACGTGACCATGGAAGACCAAGGGTCCTACATATGCTACGTCAGCAGTGAACAGGGCTATGAGAGCGCCACTGTGGATCTCAGAGTGAATGGTGAGTTTGTTCCAACCAGCGTTTCCAGGAATAATACCCCAGGATGGGGGCATTAAATATTCCTCCCTTCAGAAATAGTGAAGGGCCTCTCATTGCAATTGCAAAAAGTCATTGTGCAAGACCAGCAGGGTCCAGCAGGCTAACTGTGGTTGACAGCCAAAGGGCCGATTTCCTCCAAGTGTACTGGTTCCAGCTGACTTTCTAGTAGAATGAGCGGTTTTCTAAGGTTGCAGGTCCCGGTATTGAGAAGTCTAGGCCTGCTGGAAGTTGAGGCCGGGGCAAAGATTGGCTGGGGAAATAATGTACTTGGTGTAAAGTATTCTGTATTTGAGGCTCTCTGATAGTATTCTGTATTTGAGGCTCTCTGATAGTATTCTGTATTTGAGGCTCTCTGATAGTATTCTGTATAAGAGGCTCTCTGATAGTATTCTGTATTTGAGGCTCTCTGATAGTATTCTGTATTTGAGGCTCTCTGATAGTATTCTGTATAAGAGGCTCTCTGATAGTATTCTGTATAAGAGGCTCTCTGATAGTATTCTGTATTTGAGGCTCTCTGATAGTATTCTGTATTTGAGGCTCTCTGATAGTATTCTGTATAAGAGGCTCTCTGATAGTATTCTGTATTTGAGGCTCTCTGATAGTATTCTGTATTTGAGGCTCTCTGATAGTATTCTGTATAAGAGGCTCTCTGATAGTATTCTGTATAAGAGGCTTTCTGATAGTATTCTGTATTTGAGGCTCTCTGATAGTATTCTGTATTTGAGGCTCTCTGATAGTATTCTGTATAAGAGGCTCTCTGATAGTATTCTGTATTTGAGGCTCTCTGATAGTATTCTGTATTTGAGGCTCTCTGATAGTATTCTGTATTTGAGGTTCTCTGATAGTATTCTGTATATGAGGCTCTTTGATAGTATTCTGTATTTGAGGCTCTCTGATAGTATTGTGTATATGCAGTTCTCTGATAGTATGTATATGAGGCTCTCTGATAGTATTCTGTATTTGAGGCTCTCTGATAGTATTCTGTATTTGAGGCTCTCGGATAGTATTCTGTATTTGAGGTTCTCTGATAGTATTCTGTATATGAGGCTCTTTGATAGTATTCTGTATTTGAGGCTCTCTGATAGTATTGTGTATATGAGGTTCTCTGATAGTATGTATATGAGGTTCTCTGATAGTATTCTGTCTATGAGGCTCTTTGATAGTATTCTGTATTTGAGGCTCTCTGATAGTATTGTGTATATGAGGCTCTTTGATAGTATTCTGTATTTGAGGCTCTCTGATAGTATTGTGTATATGAGGTTCTTTGATAGTATGTATATGAGGTTCTCTGATAGTATTCTGTCTATGAGGCTCTTTGATAGTATTCTGTATTTGAGGCTCTCTGATAGTATTGTGTATATGAGGCTCTATGATAGTATTCTGTATAAGAGGCTCTCTGATAGTATTCTGTACATGAGGCTCTGATAGTTTGATGTCTTTGTAACTAATCTCTCCGTCCTGACTGGACAAGTGCTGGGCTCCCCTCCCCTCCTGTCGGCGGTGAGAATGCAGGACGGCTCGGTGAACATGAGCTGCGTGTCCCACGGATGGCAGCCCAGACCCAGGCTGAAGTGGTCCAACGGGACGCACACGCTGCAGCCTGGGTTGATCCGCTACGGAGCTGGAGCCCAGGACCTGGTGTCCGTCCACAGCTGGCTCCTCGCCTCCCCCGCCAGCTCCCCCTGGGTGTCCTGCTCTGTGAGTCTGCCTGAAGGAGACGAGCGGGAGGGAAGGGTGGACCTCCAGAACCTTCCGCAGGTGCAAGGTAGAAGGAGAGGATGGCACCTGGAATGTAGCCTAACTGTGTGTGTGTGTCTGTCTGGAGTGTGTATTATCTTGCGTGTGTGTGTGTGTATGTATGTCTGGAGTGTGTATTATCTTGCGTGTGAGTGTGTATGTATGTCTGGAGTGTGTATAATCTTGTGTGTGTCTACGAGGCCAAGAGTTTGTCAGGTTTATTGATTTTTACCTTTTTTTCCACATACAGCATCAGGATCGCTTCTAACGGCTGTAATAATTTTAGTCCTGCTTCTGCTCATCGCGACTGCAGTCATTGGTGTACTGTACTGGAAGAGAGGTCAGAGCTATGTTTTGTATCTGACCATTAAGTCAAGTAAAACATTTAAAAACAAAAAATGTCAACCTAAGTTTAATCAAACAAAATCGCAGGAGAATGTCATCTTCACTTTGACAACTGTCATCTGTTATTCTATTGAAAACTGATTACGTTTTTTTTTTCAGGAAGCAAATCACCTGAAAGAGGTACAACACCTGAAGGTGAGGAATGATCGTTTCTAGACAACCACCTTGTCTAATAGATCGGTGAAAGCTAAGGCAAATCATTGGTAGTAACCGTTTATGTTTTTCAGAGATGCAACCACTTTTATCTAAAGGTAAGTATACGTTAAAAGGTACTACCTGTTGTTGTGTAAAACATACATGATGAAACAAGCAATTGGATGCAAGATATTTTTTACTTCCAAAACCTTTTATATTGTGTTATGTTACAAAGGCTATGTAGAATTTATTTTTTTGTTCTCTTTTTTTTTTATGAGAAGGCATGGACATATGTACTGTCCTCGCTGTGCTTGGCTTTATAACTGTGTACTGTGCCTTTAATGTTGTGGGACATTACTGTGACAAGACCTACATTGAGTCTGCAAATTAGTGTATTTTTCACAGTATTTTCTTTTAGTGCCTGAATACATTTGAAACAGAAACTGTAGCAAATCAAGTCAATTAACATAAAATAATGAGCACTACCTATGGACCATATTTATTGTATTAAATCACTATAATGTAAAATATTGCTTCTATCATTAAGCAAATACTGAAATATTCAATACTTATTGTACACATGGCATAACTCATCTTAAAATGTTCCGTTGTTGCTGTCTTTTTTGTAGAAAAAATGGATATCGAGACTATGAAAAAATGTGGAGGTAAGGTATCATTTTATTTCTGCTGAGACAATCTGAAATGTATCTAAAGAAATTAAATAAGATTTTTTTAAATTCTGTTTGTGTTTTCAACAGTGGATGTCACATTGGATTACCAAACAGCTCATGCCTATCTGAAAGTTACTCCAAATGGGAAGATTGTCAGAGACAATTTTAAAGAATATCCTTCTGATGAGCATCCTTATATACTTGGAAAATCTGGTTTTACCACAGGAGGCCGGGCTTACTGGGAGGTGGGACTGGGAGACGAGACGACTGGTGTGAAGGAATCCTGGTGGGTGGGAGTGGGAAGTGGGTCTGTCAGGAGACAGGGACCGGCCACACCACACAATGGTTTCTGGTTCCTGTCCTCAGACAAAGAGGACGGCTTACGTCTTAATACGATTCCCCACATTCTACTTCCTGCCCTGCCTAGACCTCAGACACTAGGAGTGTATTTGGACTATGACAAAGGAGAACTGTCATTTATCAGTGTAAAAGACAGGAGACTTATTGTCACTGTGGCAACCGTGTTCACTGGAGAGGTGTTTCCTCTGTTTAATCCAGGTGCAGGTGACAAGGCCCCAATGACTATGTTAGATATCCCACCTAAACCAGACCCTGGGCCTGCTGATAAGATTGGGGACACAAAATCAACCACCTCAACCCCGGTAGAACCGTCTGAGACGAACCGCCTTCTGGCTGATAGCAAACATCCCAATGATGATGCTTCTAAGACCCATCTCAGCACTGTTCCTTAGGTCACCATTATGTGTCTCAAGTGAACTTCATGTTACAGTGTGAAGTAATCCGTTCTGGTACAATTAATTAAAAGACTAAGTCTAAATGTTAGAATGGTTGGTAGATATGACAGTAATATTGTGATATTTTGGCCTACACTGTAATATAAATAAATACACAGCGGCTCCTCTGAGCTCAAAACTCTCATGAAGAGAGATCTTCATCTGATAAATAACTAAACTTTGTTTCATATTTAGCAGAATGTATACATTTTCAAATTCTCAATTTACAATTCTTTCTTTCCCAAGGACTTCTGACTAGCCTGATTTGTGATTGTAACTTTTTATAGGGTGCTTTTTGTTGTTGATTTAAATTGTAATTTCATGTTTTAATTAACTACATTTTCATAATTTTCAGATCGCTTAACCAATGTATTGTTTATACATTTTGTGTTTCTATTATGTTTTACCATGATATATATTTAGGTAGTGTTTCAGTAGCACTGTGTTTAAAAATGTGAAAAACACGTGAAGACGTTTGAACATGTAATGTTTTGGTAGTATTTATAATGTGGCACTATAGCACACTAACCACTACAACTTTATAAGCACTACAATGTTTGATATCAAAGCTTTGTAACCACTGTATAATAATGTAAATGACAAAAAATAAAAAATAAAATAAACAAAAACATTCCATTTGATTTGGCTGTCTTTGGTTTTGTACTGTGGTACAAAAGTGAAGGAGGTTAGAGGACATGTCTTGTTAACGTGGACTTGTAGACCAGACCTGAAAACTCACATATGACACCATGGACATATGATTAAAAATATGTTTTATACCGGGATGGACAATGACCTCCTAGGTCTCCAATTTTTTCCAGCCTCCTGATTGGAGCTACTGAGATCATTCCTGGGCCAGCCACAACCCCCACCCACTGATGGCTGATCTCTGGTAGTCAGACTGGCTGCTCAACAGCCCCTGGATGGAGACCAGATACAGCAGGAGGTGGTGTTCAGTGGGCGTGGAGGGCAATCCGAAATCAGTCAGGAGTAGTTTACACATGATTTGAGAAAAAACACAGATGTATCGACACAAATTCATGAACAAGGACATCCAGACACTTGTTTGCATTCGTTGAACAGATTTATTGATTGGTTGCTTAATTGATTGAACAGTGTTGCAGCATGTTGGATACTGTATAAGACCAAAGCAAAAACTGAATCCAGTCGGCCAAATCATCCTTCATGAGAAGAAAAGGTCTGCAGCACATTTAGCACATTACATCATTTTATAAAATGGATTTATGAGCTAGATAAGCATAGATCTAAATAAAATAGATTGCCATTAGGGTCAGACTCACTCCATCTAGGTCCCAGGACAAAGCCAGGCCATCAGTACCCTGTAGGGTCAAAGATAGGTGTCAGTTAGGAGTCTACATCATGTTTACCAACAATATCCTACCAACCTCCTCCTCTCCCAATCATCCCCCCACCTCCTCTTCCTCTACCCATCACCTCCCCATCTCCTTCATCATCACCCCATCTCCAAAAGTCTTCACCAGCTCTCATCTCACCACATCCTCCAGGTCCACAACTGGTTCGAACTTCTTCACTCTATCATCTCAATAGTCTGCTGTAGCTTCCTCGTCTTCTCTCTATCATCTCAATAGTCTGCTGTAGCTTCCTCATCTTGAAGACTGTGTGCATCACAAAGAAGGAAGGAAATACAACTGGATCAACTGTGTTGAAAGTAACTTAGTTGTTTTCATGAACAACAAAGTCTGACCAAGTGTCTGGTCTGGTCTCCTGTCAGAATGAGGTTTGTCCTCGAGGCCTCACTCAGGAGTCATGCTGGTTGCTGACCAGCAGGGGGCAGAGTTTCTGGCATCTCTCACAGTCCGCCTTGATCAGCACACGTATCTCTAGGATGTTCCGCTTCACGGCGACGGGCCCCGCCTCTGACCAGGGCCGCTTCAGCACATCCCTGGACAACAAACACACATTATATACACACCCACATACCAGGCAAATGTTAGGAGAGAACCGTTTTAGTGTGTCCAACAGTTTGACTGGAACTATACAAATACCTATACACACACACACATGCTCGGACGCATGTTGAATATGTTCTTAAAGGTCAATGTTGATCTCCTGCAATAGTTGGTAATAAGACCCCCCTCCCGACTTGGGCTGGATGGTGTTCCTCTTGAAGGCCCAGCGACCATCCTCAATCAGTGCTCCCTTCATCCTATTCTCCCATCCTTTCACCCTCCAACGTATCCTTCCTTCCCCCTACTCTGTCTCCCCCCTCCGTTCCACCTTCTCCTCTCCCCCTCTCAGAGTGCCCCCTGTCCAGCACGCTCCCTCCTGCCCTGCTTCTTCAGCAGCTGGATACGGTTGGTGCAGTAGAACTTGATGGTCCTCCAGTCATGCTGGTAGCTGACCAGCAGGGGTCACTCATTCACACACATATACACACAGCAGCACATTAGATATACTCATTCACACACATACACACAGCAGCCCATTTGACACTCACACACACACACATGCAGTCACCAATATATCATTTTAGAATATTCTGGGGACCAGAAAAAACACAAAACATGAACAACAAAGTCTGATCTAGTGTCGGGTCTCGTCCCGTCAGAACCAGGTCCATCCTGGTGGCCTCACAGGAGAACCGGAAGACACACGCATGTTTCTGAGATTCGCCTCCTGCCCTTCTGAGGTCGTAATATTTAGCAGCATGTATGTATGTATGTATGTATGTATGAAACACACACATAAACACACCTTTTCCCTCCAGTTTCCCCTCGCAAACTTTTTTTTATTTTTAAATCCCCTTAGTTTGGGAAAATAGTTTTGCAAAACCGTAACTAACGCTCTTTCTAAATCCCCCTTTACAACTGTGGTGAAGAAAACACTTCAAAATGTGGTACATTTTAATAAGTAATATTTACAATATGTACACAAAAGCAGAGTATGAACAAATTAATAACCACCGTGTCCGATTTCATCGTTGGTTCATTCGTATTTACATTTGTTACTAGTAGGAACACGTGACGTCGCGTCGAGTAAAATCACAGGAGATAAAAGAGGGAAACACCATCAACATAAAAACAGACATGAGGGGGACTCCCGAATGGCGCAGCGCCCCAAGTACCTGTGTCGCAGCGCCACCGCCAAACACACTGTCATACCCCGGTAGCCTTGAATGTGTGGCACCTGTGAACACATCCTACTCCAAGGACATAGTGGCTGGCGGGTACTTCCTGGTTGAGAGGGTAGTGCGAAGGGGCAGAACAACAAGGTGCTCCGGGGGGGGGAGGCACGTCTCGATTTCTGACTCTCCCGAGCCTGTCCAAAGCTGCAGCGATGAGACGGGTCATGTGTGTGAATTGTGGGGGTTTGTGAGGGGAAAAAGAAAAGACTATCAATCCTTTCAAGTATGTGCGCCTTGTTTCATTTTAGTGTGACTAGGACCGCGGGTCAGAGGTACGTGTGAAGAGGTTCGCTTGTGCGTAAATTTCCAGGCCTTCCATCTGTACAGTTTAATACAGTTGCTGTGACAACAGTTATGGTACAAGCCATTCGGTAATCAATATCAAACACAAACGTTACATTCCATAGAAGTCTCAGTCCGTCAGACATTTTTTTTTTTTTATGGAATAAAACCCATATGCTTCCTCCGATGTCTCTGTAAAGTCAGCCAAACATTAATGTTTAGTTTTCAGCCTTCAGCCGAGGTGGAGTTGGACAGCTCCAAACATCCTCCGTGGCCTTTGAACTCGCTCTCAGTTCCTTATCCTTCATGCCTCGTCGCTTTGAATTTAAAACTCAGATCCTCTCTTCTCCAGCATGTCTAGTAGTGTTTATTCACTTCATTGTTAAGAAAAAAAACAATGTGTTACAAAGGATGAGAGACCCAATTAGCAGTTGTGCAATTGTCTTGTAGCCTTAGACACCAGGCTGAACTCCCATGATGACATGGAAGCTCCAGTGACCACAGGGAGCATGTTAGTGACCCGTGTTCGTTCTTGACCTTCCCTGCTCACCTGCACGACCAGTCCCAGGAACCAGGCTTGAGGAGGACAGGAGCTCAGGTACCAGGCTTTAAGAGGACAGGAGCTCAGGTACCAGGCTTTAAGAGGACAGGAGCTCAGGTACCAGGCTTTAAGACGACAGGAGCTCAGGTACCAGGCTTTAAGAGGACAGGAGCTCAGGTACCAGGCTTTAAGAGGACAGGAGCTCAGGTACCAGGCTTTAAGAGGACAGGTCAACACGATGAAAAAACAATCAGACTGGCAGATTCTTCTCAGGTACCGAAATCAAGTTCCTCCAGATTCTAGGAGTCACTTCTCCCATCTTTTCACTCTCAAATGTATCCCTCCTTCTCCGTCTCCCCCCTTTCACTCCCCGTCTCCCCCCTCCGTTCCACCTTCTCCTCTCCCCCTCTCAGAGTGCCCCCTGTCCAGCACGCTCCCTCCTGCCCTGCTTCTTCAGCAGCTGGATACGGTTGTGGCAGTAGAACTTGATGGCCCTCCAGTCACGCTGGTTGCTGACCAGCAGGGGGCAGAGTTGCAGGCATCGCTCGCAGTCCGCCTTGGCCGGCACACGCAGCTCCAGGATGTTCCGCTTCAGGTGGGTCTCCACGGCGACGCGCTCCGCCTCGGACCAGGGCCGCTTCAGCACGCCACGCTTCCCTGGGAAACACACATTATATACACACCCACGTAGACACAGGTTATATACACACCCACGTAGACACACGTTATATACACACCCACGTAGACACACGTTATATACACACCCACGTAGACACACGTTATATACACACCCACGTAGACACACGTTATATACACACCCACGTAGACACACGTTATATACACACCCAC
>JACXGK010001485.1:52732-68979 GCA_016801125.1 Novumbra hubbsi | reverse complement strand
ATACATATACATATTTACTTCAATAGGAAAGTGTGTTATAAACCACGTCCCCATGTCCCTTATTGCATACATATACATACTCACTTCAATAGGAAAGTGTGTCATAAACCACACCCCCATGTCCCTTTTGCATACATATACATACATACATACATACGTATACATACTCACTTCAATAGGAAAGTGTGTTATAAACCACACCCCCATGGCCCTTTTGCATACATATACATACATACATATACATACTCACTTCAATAAGAAAGTGTGTTATAAACCCCACCCCCATGTCCCTTATTGCATACATATACATACTCACTTCAATAGAAAAGTGTGTCATAAACCACGCCCCCATGTCTCTTATTGCATACATATACATACTCACTTCAAGTCATACATATACATACTCACTTCAAGTCAGGGAAGGACGTACCAATCTGATATGTGCTATGAGTATACCGTTGAGCCTAGTGGTTTGCTGTAAACAGTTAACACAGAGTGCCAGTATAGACCCTGGCTGCCAACCACAGCTGTGGAAGTCAATTACTTGTTCGTATTGGAGAAGTGATGTTTTGGACAGGGAGAGAGAAGATGAATGTTGGAATGAAAGCCAGTTTGCAACTTGCTGTGCTGAGGCCTCTGTGGACAGGATAAAAGAGGGAAGATTGTGTCTATATTCGTAGTTGATGATGGGCTCCGGTTCACTGAGTTTATTCCAGGTGGGAAGAGACATTCCTTGTGAATATGCTGACATGGGGCCCTTTTGAGAACACACCATGTGCATTCTGCCTTTTGGGCCAGAATGTGTGTGTGTGTGTGTGTCTGCTTGTCTCCCTATCCTCCGCTCCAGTCTAACCGTGTCTGTATACAGTATGTTACCCATTAGCATTGCTTGCAGGGTTTTTAATCAAGTCTAGTAGTGCAGAGGCTTTGCTCTTATCTCTGTCTCTCTGTCTCATTCATCCCATTCCTTGCCTCACTACCTTTCTCTCTCTTATATGATAGACAACCCCAGGTGTTTTATTTGGGCTGCCTCTTATCTGAACAGTAAACAGTAGAGAAACAGTGAAAGAGTCTGTCACACATCACTTCTCCCCATCCTATGGTCCCTCTGGTGTATACACACACACGCACACACACCTCCTCCTTCCCTCAGTTCTGTTCGGTTGAAGATAAAGCCCAAACAGTCGCTTCACTCACAGAAACATTTCAGAAACATGTACTGTATCAAAACAATTGTCCCTCTCTCGGGAGTCGTGAACGTTTCTGTCAGGCCGTTACGTTACAGAGCCTTTCTCTCTCACTCCCACAGGTCCTGGACTCCCCGTCGCCCGTATGCCGCTACCTTGATGACAACAGCTGCTCCGCCCTCATCATTCTGGGCTTCGTGATGATGTCACCGCTGGTGGTGCTGGCGGCCGCCATCTTCTGCGGGCTCCTGCGAAGGCTGCGCCTCCTGTTGCTGTTTCAGCCCATCACGCGCGCCTGGTACCGTGGCCAGGGCTTGGACTGGGGAGGTGACATGCGGGCCTGGGTCTGACGGACCCGTAGCCCGTAGCAACCCGGTGACTGTGATGCCCACTGTATTTGGGAGTAAAACCGTTGTGGAGGTCATCCAATCAGCTGGGTACGATGTAAATAGATGAACAAATGTGTGTTTTGAGGAGTGAGAGCTCTACAGGTGGAGCAGGCTGTGGCCAGGATAGTGAATGTTAGAGAGGAGGGTAGCGGCAGCCCTGTGGATTTCTATTGGTTCTGATTATTAATCTGTTTTGACCTGTTTAACGACCTGTTAACCCATATGGTTGTCAATCTGATGTAGCAGAAGAACAACTTTCAGTAACCATTCACCGTTTTTATGCAATTTATGGTGAATAAAAAAATAGGGGGGAGATGGAAAATGGATGTGTCAGCGAAATACAATTTGTGTCGACACAACTTGCAGGTTGGATACCCGCGGTGGAAAAATAATCAGAGCTGGAAAGGCTCTATGTCTTGTGGTCCTCCCACAGCCACTCAGAACAGCAGGCAGTTTGTATGGCTGGTACAGACGACAGAAGGCTGATGACCTTCACGGGGTTGTGGAGGTACATGGGGATTGGCTGGACACTAACTTCCAACAATGACTGAGGCTTTTACCGTGGCAGCGTGAGTGGTTGCCATTTGATGAATACAGACAATGTTGATGTCCCCCATGCTGTTCTCAACGTATATCCTAGGGTCTACTGTACCAACACAGTATTTGTGAGCTGTTGGATATAGAAAGCATTTGTCTAGAGCAGCCAGTCGCACATCTACCTACTGTAATTGTTGTTGTGACAAAGTCGTCTTTATAGTAGATTTGATTTCAACACATTCGATTTTAGTAATTTGGTACGTACGTCTTCATGCATCTCTTAAGATCCTCATAACTTCTGTTTGCTGAAAACACACAACGGATAAGGAAATGCACATATTCTCTTCATTATGTAACTGTATTATGGTTGGTAAACAAGTAAGTGTTGTATTAACTGTCTGACAAATGTCTGGAATGCAGAAAGAAATAAGCCTAATTATGTCTTATGACAGATTACATGCACAGTGTCATCCTAACTGATTGTGATTGACATAGCAGGTTACGCTTGTTACAGAAAAATGTATAACATAGTAGCAAAAATGTGTTGAGATAGTAGCTCTCTGAATTCTATGTTATCTACTTACCAGGTTGAATATTAATCAATTAAGTCCCTGCCTGGTCTGTGTTATGACATTGTTTCAGAATTAAAAAAAAGACATGGAATTTATTGAAAATATTTGAACACAGCTTGGTTTGGTTCAACAAAAGAACAAGGGTCACAACAAACTAATAAGGGAGAGAAGAGTGATTGGCATTATGAGCAAAAGCTGCAGCTGGAGTCTGACTTGATGTTTGTAAAGTCAATACAAACTGTGCATCTGTCAAATTAAATAAAGAAGCATCATGTGGACACGTTGGCTGCAGCCAGAAGTGTAGGTGCAAACCGAACACAGAAACTGACATTTGCAGTAAAGGTAGCAGGATGGATTGCATGGGGAAATTCTTAAACACAAGTAAACAAAAATCTACAAATTCTGTGCTCATTAGTGAGCCAAATGCAAATAATGTAGCAGAAAGGATGTATGCAAGATGGGTTCAGCGCTGCATTGAGGTCTTTAAAAAGACAGGGCTACATAACTTCAGAAACCATTAAGATCAAACGTGTGCTATCTTAGCCTGGTCACAACACCTTTACCTGAGAGTCTGTGGCTGCTGATTGGGGCTCACCTATGAAAGCTGGAGGACATGAAATACCTGGTGGTGTACTACTACTCTAGAATGATTATAATAGCCCACCAACCTATCACCAGCCAGTAGTTAATCAGCTGCTTCAAGACCAAGTTTGTAATATTGCAGATACCTACCAAGCTTGTTAGCGAGAATGCTACCCAGTTTGTCTGTATTGTACTCCAACCACATCTGGTCCAAAGGTATACATTGTTCTAGGGAGAGACATTCATACAGCAAAGCCAATTCCCAAACATTCAGCTTCACATATTATTCTGATGTGCTACTGAACTACATAGTACATTGTAGTTCATTGCCACAACAGGAGTTAATCCAGCACAGCATGTCAGATGTGGAAGCTGGTTGAAATTCTCCAAACAAAAAAACATAGAATGGAAATTAGAAGAATACAGCATAAGAAAAGTAAAGGAACTACCCAATCTACAAATGAGGACAGCTACCTACTCTCATATAATGTCCTGCTTTGGCTCTTAGGAGAACCAAAATAAATTGGTAATAGTCAATTATTCTACTGGTTCAAGGAATATGGTTCTAGCTATATAAAAAAAAACAAGTAGAACTTTTATGAAGTACATTGGCTGTGTATATATATATATATACACAGCCAACGGGGGAACAATAACCCACAGGGAACAGAGGCATATATATATATATACAGTGGGGAGAACAAGTATTTGATACACGGCAGATTCTGCGAGTTTTCCTACTTACAAAGCATGTAGAGGTCTGTAATTTTAATCATAGGTACACTTCAACTGTGAGAGACATTGTATGATTTAAGTAATTAATTAGCATTTTATTGCCTGACATAAGTATATATATACATATACACAGCCAATGGGGGAACAATAACCCACAAGGAACTGAGGGACATATATATATATATATATATATACACAGCCAATGGGGGAACAATAATCCACAGGGAACAGAGGGACATATATATATATATATATATATATATATATATATACACAGCTAATGGGGAACAATAATCCACAGGGAACAGAGGGACATATATATATATATATATATATATATACAGCCAATCAGGGAACCATAACCCACAGGGAACAGAGGGAACAGAGGTGTGGTCACTGTTTGCACAAAGACTGTCCGGGATTGGATAACAAAAGACTATGGCGGTGTTAGCTAGGAGGCTGGTGACGTCAATCGCCTAAGCTGGAACAGAACAGGATCGGCAACAGAGGTGGAGGACAGAGGTGGAGGACAGAGGTGGAGGACACTCCACAACCTTCAACTCAAAAAAGAATCAAAAAATATGGTGCAGTACCAGAAGGTCATAACTACGAATTGATAACAGATGTGGTAAAAGCTGATATAATTTGATGAATAATAATAAAAAATGATAGGTACCTGTAATAAGATGATTTTACAAAAGCTGGATGTTTAGCTTTGAATAGTGACATGACTTTGTAGTAAATCTGGTCAATAAGCTGCTTTCCCCTCCCTACTAATGCTTTACAGCTTTTTTTTGCTATTCAAGGCCCTTGTTTATGAAAATGTGTTAAGTGAGTATTTTGTTGTATTTCATTAGGATTCCCATCATCCCATGTCGACAGTAAACAGCTGCTAGAGTAAAATAATACAGTCCATCCATGATATAAAAATGGCAGCATGTAGCATTTAATTTCTAATACAGAGCATAGTTCCAATAAACATAAACTAAAAAGTATACTTTATTTTCTCTGAACACGTTATTCTTTTTGATGTTATTTCACCTAGATCCCATTCTGTATTGTCACCATGACGACAGAGAGTCATTGGGCTCTTACCATGGCAACAAAAATATATGAGAGGAAGCGACAATTGCAATAATGTTGATGGTGAATGTAAAGCTCTAGTGTGTACTTTTCACTCCTAAATAGAGTAGTGAAAGATGTGTGTGTGTTTATATACACATGCATGTGTCTGTGTGGAGATGTTTGTGTATGTTTGCAACCATTTAGAATGATGAGGCACTTTTGGAGCCTATTATATAATACCCATTGTGGGTGTCGTGCTTCTGTGATTTTTCTCGAATTATTTAGTTTCATAACATGTTTAAAGTATATGTTCCCTCATAGAAAGACTCCAATAACCTCTGTTCGCCAGTTCTAAATCCTCCTTTTGTAATTCTATAATGGAAACAAAATAAGTACAAAACATTCATTTTGATGCTTTAAGTATAGACCGGTATACTTCAAACCACTCTGAGGTCCACTGGCATGCCGGCGTTATTATTTCTCCCATTATTCGCTGTGTTTGTGCAAACCACCCCACTCTACTGTGTGCATCAGACTGGCGAATCAGCTGATGTGGGCCATCCATCTATTTGCATTACCAGAACGTTCTGGTAATAGAGTGCACGGAGGAAACAGAAGTCACAAAGACGTCTGTAAATATTGAAACGTTTGTGCTGGTATACATCAATCGTAAAGGGAGGATCCACGTGAACAGGCTGGGAGCGATCTGTCCTGAATGTCTGTCCAGGATCCTGAGTGGAGGTTTGAGCCACTAAAAGCTTTTAGCAACAAACTCATCAGCAACCCCGGAGAGACTCTGGAACATGGGATGTATGTCGTTTTGCTTTCTATAACCCAGAAGCTGTTTAATCAGCCAAAAGGTGTCAGGTCCCGGCAGGGCAGGCTTGAGTTGCTTGTGAGATCCCCGTCTGGATCCGGGACGCTTGTTGTGTTGTTTATTGCCCCCACCTGTTTTCCTACATCACAGAACCTATTTCAGTTCTTGATCCCCATTGTATCCTGTTTGTCTTTGTTTTGGTTCTACCCCAACGTAACGTTCTGTTCTGTTTTGGTTCTACCCCAATGTAACGTTCTGTTTTGGCTCTGTGGTTTATTTTGTTTATGTCCTAGTGAAAATATAAGGTTCCCTTACAAATTCATCACTTATAAATGAACAGTTGGAGACAATATTAATAATGATAAATTTGTGTTCTATGTGCAATAGTCTCTGGAACATAGAGGGATTTTGTTGGTTTTGTTCTACTTTTTTATTTTATATTTTGAATACAAATAAATAAACAAAAAAAACTTTGGGAAAAACTGGGTAAATATTGATAGAATTTGCTTTTATACACATTAACACTAAAGGCACATTCACTGTCATCACATCTTTTTCCATTATTTTGGGGGAAATATTAAATAATTGCAGAATGATTTGTGAAAAATTACATTTTAAAACAAGTTAACTCCTGCACTAACCGGATAGTGTATCTACAGTGTTAGTGTGCACGGATGTGTATCTGTGTGTATCTGTGCATGTAAGCATTTATTTGTGTTCCATGTGTGCTTGCAATGCTGTAGCTTTATTGCTTGTCAGTGAAATGAGAAATGAGGATACATTACCTTTAATGGGCAAATCGTTAATGCAGATCTTCAGATGACCAGTTGGTCAAGAATGATCTACTCCACTGAAGTTAATGTAATTTAGCCTTTATAAATCGTCACAGTGGTGGTTGAGGAAACAAAATGTCTTTCTGTCAGATTGTGTTTGTTCATGTGTGTTCAGGACTGCCCAAAATAATTACCCACCCTGTGTACAAACAAATACCAGATACAAATATCTAGAATTCTTTCTGCAATTACACATGGTGGTGTTCAACCATGTTGGAGTCGTGTGATAATTATCATTATCAGATTGATTGTTACCATTAGATGCTGACAACAGAATGTCCAAGGTGACCACTTCTTCTGGGGGTTGTTAAGGCTTTTAATGAATCCTAGTTTGTCCATTGATCCTCGTTCAAACCCACCTCTCCAACAGTGAACTTCAGGTGCTTCGGATGGCCAGAGTCATGTGATAAGAGGAGGCCTATGGAGAGGCATTGTTAAGAATGATCTTTTAACCCGGTAGTTTAGGTACATTCCAGCTGTGTGTACAGTGAAGAAAATACCACAGGTAACAATAAACCTACTTGTTTACTGTTATATTTATTTAAGTAAATGGTTTATACTAGTAATAATTTACAGCTTAAATTCATAGACGATCACAGACAATGTGCATAGTCATTGAAATAGCAATTAAATTTACATCTATTAGACATTCTCATCAGTGTTCAACAGCTGAATTACAGTCAGCCGATCGAATGTCTGACGGAATACATGTCATTTCTCGAGAGAGATGCGGCAATCATTCCCAAAAAACGCAGTGTTTCAAATTAGCCATAGTGATTTGGAATTGCAATCACTGTTTCATCAGATCATGACAAAATATTGGCAAATCATATTCAGGATCTCTAGGGTACAGTGATAATCACAAATGACAATCACTATCACATGTAGTGAGAGTAGAGACATATTATCAGAAAGGCAAAAGAATGGAACTGTGGAATTTGCATTATCATATAGACATTGTACCTATATGTTTGGTTATATACTGGAATAGGATGTTGTAAAATTTGTAAAGACAGTCCACGCATAACTAAACAGATAGGGAAACACTGTAAGTGAGAACAATGTTGAACAGTTCTTTTTTCAGGTCTTTATTTCTTATCCATTTTAATTGTAATGGGAACATTTTTTCTCTCTTCTCTCAGTGCTGCAACATGGATGGCGATATTAACAATTCACAATTTTGTTGAAGCTCCATTAGTTGATCTTTTCCATGTCTTTTCCCAATGTTAGTCACCTAATCCAAACCTCTTCCTGTGGCCACTGATGAAGGGACGGCAGATTAGACCAGTAACATCAGTTTTGTCAAGTGTCTACTAGATGTTGCTCAGGCTTTGCTTTTCCCCTCATTTCTGCTCCCTATTACCTGTTTTCAATGAAGAGACCTGGAGATTCCAAACACAGGGGATTTGGAAACCCCTTCACTTTCTACACAATCTGTTGTCTAAAATTCAATTGATTGTTTTTTTGCCATCAATTTACACAGAATAACCTACAAAGACCGAGCAAATATACATTATTAGAAATGTGTGACTTTGTGTTCATTTGCTATGTTTTATACAGAACCTTCAGGAAGAAGTAGGATTTAGCTATCCTAGTGTGTTTTGCTGGGTGAAGCAGTAAAGCAGACTAACAAAGACTAACACAGACTAACACAGACTAGTACAGACTAGTACAGACTCATTCTTCTTCTGAGGATGACCCTGATAAACATTTTGCAGAGCATGTTGACATAAAGCTTTCAGCCAGAAACAAGCTCAGGCTTTCTAGCATCTGACTCTGAAGACAGAAAGACAGTTGAAATCTTTGTTTTTACAATATAATATATACATTTGTACCTTTTCTTGTTACAGGTTACCAAGGCCCCCACCTTAGTTCACACAGCTGCAATCATGTTGTTATGTGGAAACCTATGATATGTTTGTCAAAATAGATCTGCGGGCCATAAAACAGCAGGTATCTAAAACCTTTATTGGTCCAATTCTACATGCTTTCAAAATAGATGAAGACATTCAGTAGTGAACTCAAACCTACCTAATATCAAATTAGAGACATAACCATCCTAACCAATGTTGTCTATGAAGGAGCTAAGGTGTTTGGCCTCTGTTCTCAAACACATGGGAGACGCGCAGAGCTGAACAGTGGAGGGGGAAAGACCAATGTAACAGCCAACCTGTCCAATGATGTACATGGCAAGTAGTAGCTGTCCATTAACACAGATTATCTCAACCATGGCAATGGTGTTGGACTAATGTTTCATGTGGATTACAAATGTCATGGCAGGTTAGTGATTATTAATACCAGAACAATGTTTTGTACTGAAGCAATAAGGCTGGAGGGCCTATGTGGAAAGGCAGAGTGTCCAGATACACAACTCTTCGTGGTGTAAAAACCCATGAGATGTAATGTTGTTATTATGAACATACACAAGTCTCATATATCACAGCTTTTAGCCAATGAGGTTAACATTGATAACCCGTTCATAGCAGCTATATGGCATCTTGTGGGTGTGTGGTATACTGTTAAAGTACCCAGGCGCTCCGCAATGTGATGTGCACACAAGCAGCTGTTGCCGGGGTATTGGCCACCCAGGAAACCACGCTGTTGCCGTGGTAAACCACGCTGTAGCCGTGGCAAACCACGCTGTTGCCTCATCTCTTAATTCTAAAAGCCTTACTGTTTTCTCTTTGACTGGAGGCATTCCACGGTTCTCTTCTCAGGTGAACCTCACAGGTGTCCTGGGTTTCTGGGCAGGATGGAGTGAAGACATCGTGCTGTTCTGGAGCCTAACGAGGCTGTGGGATGCCAGCAAGCCAAGGCAGCGGTAAGGAGTTATGACCGCACATTCCTGGGTTCCAAAAGCACCTACGCTTCTCCGTCAAAGGTGTTCTGCTTAGGGGAAACGTGTGGTTGTATTGTCGCACTGCTCTTCCAGCCTAATCAATCTAATGTAGGTTGACCATGTCGCCTTAACATCAAAACGTCAGTGGCACACACGCACAATATGTACAACGGCCTCTTCATGTGGAGCCCCCTCAATGTTTATGCACCCATGTTGTCATTTCTTTGACATGGATCTGAGGGGCTGTGAATATCTTTTTTTCCACTCTATTGCTGGAAAGGCTTGTCTAATAAAACACAACAACACACTTTACTGTGTAGTAGACGTTGTCCCATTGAACATTGTTTATTAGTCCCATACCGTTTCTGTTTGTGCATGAACATTGTCTGTTTTTTCAAGAAAGGTGTGTTAGAATCAAACCTTGATTAAAAGATCAAAGCAATAAGTGGTGAGAAAAGTGTACAAGCCCAGAACATGCAACTCCAGGAAAGGGCATGTCTGTGGCACGCAACATTTACCCAACTTCAAACGATTTGGACCCCAAGGGTTAAAACAAATATACAAAAGGTCTGGTGGAGCCCAAGGACACCAATTAAGACGTATGTTGTTGTACAATATAATATGACTTGATCCAGCCCTGAATGCTGCTGGACTACAATGCATGGTATCAGACAGCACCACAAATGCTCTCCAATGAGGGCACTATATGCAAAACATGTATAAATATATATATATATATATATAAATATATATATATATATATATAGATATATGTTTAACCTTTATTTAACCAGGAAAAACACTGACTAGGAAAAAGAAAACACAGCATAACACTACATCAAAATCAAAATACAGCACCCACACCGCCCAGCACCAATAAATAACCAAATGAATACAGCAACCACACCATCCAGCATCAATAAATAACCAAATAAATACAGCAACCACACCATCCAGGACCAATAAATAACCAAATAAATACAGCACCCACACCATCCAGCACCAATAAATAACCAAATTAATACAGCAACCACACCATGCAGGACCAATAAATAACCAAATAAATACAGCAACCACACCATCCAGGACCAATAAATAACCAAATAAATACAGCACCCACACCATCCAGCACCAATAAATAACCGAATAAATACAGCACCCACACCATCCAGCACCAATAAATAACCAAATGAATACAGCACCCACACCATGCAGGACCAATAAATAACCAAATAAATACAGAGAGATCCTGCCAAGTAGAGATCCTGCCAAGTAGAGATCCTGCGATCTTTGCTTCAAGGTTTGATACATTGTACGTTCATAGATGACCCACTGCTTCCAACTGTTGAAAAGAGCAGTTATTTGAGTATATCCTTTCTGTCAGCTTAAACAAATCAGACCTCTCCATAATTAACAACATGTATTTGCCCAAAGAATCGCCACTCACTGGAGGTTTTCTATTTGAAAGTTGCTTAAATCACACATGCGCCTTAAGCTAGCCTATCAGCTGCCTCATTTCCCATCACTCCCACATGGCACCCAGGAAAACCTCACCTGACACCTTTTCTGCACCCGACCAAGGGTCCAACAGAAGGTCTCGTCTGCTGCGTGAACATCATCCGATGCTTGGAATAAATCCCCCCACTGTAGGTCTGCTACTGGAAAACGGTAACACACATGACAGACCCCCTGGAATAGCTACCGAAAAGGGACTAAACTCCATTCCAAAAAGATCTATCTGCAATGCCTGGTTATTTCCTACCCCTCTTCAACCCTCAGACTGACCCTGTTCATGTTCCCAGCATGATTGTATAGCCCAATAATTCATCCTCAGCTGTCGCCTGCTGAGCTCTAGTGGCAACTCCCCAATCTCCACCGGCAACGCTGCGGCTGATGATGACCTTAAAGCCCCGCTAAACAACCTTGAACCACATCCAATTTGGCCAACACTGACCTAGCTGCCGACCTGTACACTCCCATAGTCAAATGCCAATCTTATCAAGGCCACATATACTGTTTTCAATGACAAACGCTCAGCCCCCTCAAAGTCCTCCATCCCACCCTAACACTCTGAGTTTGATTAAAGCTGCACTAAGTAGGACTTTTCAGTAAAACAACCACAGTTTTGTACCCTATAAACATGTTGTGTAAAGCTATTGAGGTCCCCTAAGAGTTGTTTAGCAACACAAACAGTGCCAGTGGAATGTCCGTTTAGAATTGTTAGGCCGCTACTTTCCAGCCAATCCTGTTCCAGCGATCCTGTTCCAGCCAATTGACTTTGTCGAGGCATTCCGTGCTCCTTGTCTTGTCTTGTGAAGCTATAGACTATTACAAAGGCTTTGCTACCATCTCAGCCTCCTCAACATCAGTCACTGACAGTTTTTCTTCACTCCCCAAGACGGGGTAGTTCCACTCGCTTCTGACCCCACCCATCTCCTGTATCATTCCCCACACCTCCCCTACATCTCGCCTACATTCCCCCCCTTTCCACGCTTTTAGGAATAGTCTCCATAGCAACCCCAACTAAGGCTGTTCTCACTGCTGTATTCAGATTTTTGATTCAGATCCCCCCTCACCTCCTCCCCTCCTGTCACCACCTCCTCACCCAGCGACCTCACCCCTCCACGTGTCCCTCCCTCTCCCTCGCACCCACGACACACACCAGAGGGTAATGATCACCACCCAATGTTGTGTGAACCCCTACCTACCCGTCAACCAATCCGACACACCAACTGTCTCCCGTCCAGGAAGTCCTCAACCAATCCGACACACCAACTGTCTCCCGTCCAGGAAGTCCTCAACCAATCCGACACACCAACTGTCTCCCGTCCAGGAGGTCCTCAACCACTTGGCCGTTCTTTTCCATCCCTTCCCAGCGGGTGCTATGCGCATTCAAATCCCCACACCACATTTCCTCACCTCCTCCATGACCTTCGACCCTCTCCAGCTCCTCTAAAACCGACCTTTCAGAAGGGTTATTGTAGTTCCACGTAACCCTGTGTAACATGCTCCGAGTACGTCTTGAGCCACGTCTCCTGTATACATACCACATCCAACTGTACAAACATATCTCCAATAAACTGCATGAATTCCTGCCCATTTGCCAACAAGCTTTGGGCATTACAGTGTAAAACAACCAGAAGGTCTTTGGGTCCAGCCTCTGCTGATTTAAATCTTCTTGGATCCCTTCCCATGTCAGCCCCGTTGCACCCAGATACCTTTCTGCCAACTCAACCAAAACCAGGATCCTTATCGTCTTTGCAAAGCTGTTTAACACCCCTGATATAAATTTCACCAACTTCCTTTTGTCAACACTAATTACATCATTATCTGCCTTTCTCTCTCTCCTTCCCTCCATCTGGATCTCCTATTTCTCCCTCTCTCCTTCACTCCATCTGAATCACCTATATCACCCTCTCTCCTTCCCTTCTTCTGAATCTCCTATATCTCCCTCTCTTCTTCCCTCCACCTGACTCTCCTATTTCTCCCTCTCTTCTTCCCTCTATCTGAATCTCCTATTTCTCTCCCTCTCCTTTATTCCATCTGAATCTCCTATTTCTCCCTCTCTCCTTTACTTCTTCTGAATCTACCCTCTTCTCCCTTGGCCCCTCCAAAAGGCACCTGCGTGATCTCCCCTTAACCTCATCAATGAGTTTCTTATCTGTCACACACACAGGCACCTCTGTAATATCCCCTTAACCTCATCAATGAGTTCCTTATCTGTCACACACACAGGTACCTCTGTGATCACCCCTTAACATCATCAATGAGTTCCTTATCTGTCACACACACAGGTACCTCTGTGATCACCCCTTAACATCATCAATGAGTTCATTATCTGTCACACACACAGGTACCTCTGTGATCACCCCTTAACATCATCAATGATTTCCTTAACTGTCACAGACCGGCACCCCTGTGATCACCCCTGTGATCACCACTAATATCACTCTGAACTTCCCTACTTGCTTCACTCGAAGTGAAGTAAGTAGGGAACCAACGGCCAACCAACCCCCATCATGCAACACTTTAGAACAGCTCACTTCTCCAAACATCTATTTAATAAAAACTGTCAATCAAATCACATTCAGGCTCCCTACTCCCCTATCTTTCTCAACATTCATTATTCTAGACAAACACACTTTGGCAATAAATCCTGTTTTCACTTTATTTTCCATTATGTTCACCCCAGATAAGGTTTTTAAGGTTGTTGTCTTTGGCTTGCATAGATGAAGAAACCTTACCAATGCCAACCGTGTACTTTCGCACAAACATTTTAGCAGATGCCAATTCTGATTGTAAGATAATGAGTTTGCTTCACATTTGTCCTGTCTGGTACTTTCCGGATGAGCTTCCTCCTCCAGAACAAGGTGCTACCCGTTCTATTGTATCCTGGTGTAACCTTTTGTGCCAGTCCCTTTCTGTCCTGCTGCTTCATATCCACTGTTTGTCAGGCCCAAAATCAACCAGGGAACAAAAGAGTGCACCTCCTGCATAAGCCACCCTCTCTCTCCTCACCCCCACCAGCGAGGGAAACGAATCCTTTCTACGTGCCAGCCCTCATTATGCCTTCTTTCATAACCCCTCTTTCAATTTAGGAGTTTATGCTCCTTCCGTTTCACAAAACAATATAATGTCCTCTACTAAGCCTGTCTCATGCCTCTGTAGTCTATCCCACTTATAGAAAAAGTAATTCTCTTTTTCTTGTCCCCCCACACTGTCTCATTACAGGCCACAGCTCTCCCACCATGCCTCTGAGCTGAGGTAATGGATCCTCTCAATAGCCAACTAGATGTCAGTCATTTCTGTCTCAGTAGGTGACCTAGCTGACAAAAACTGTATGAAAGAACACAGCGTCCTGTGGAGGTTTATTTCTGGGATATTGAACCTCTCTCACTCAGAGGTGGCAGAACGAAGAGCCTGTGTAGGGATGAAGGGTTTGAGCGTTGCCTGAAGGCAGGGAGAAGACCCAGGATGTAGGGTTTGAGCATTGCCTGAAGGTGTGGAGAAGACCCAGGATGTAGGGTTTGAGTGTTGCCTGAAGGTAGGGAGAAGACCCAGGATGTAGGGTTTGAGCGTTGCCTGGAGGTATGGAGAAGACCCAGGATGTAGGGTTTGAGTGTTGCCTGAAGGTAGGGAGAAGACCCAGGATGTAGGGTTTGAGCATTGCCTGAAGGTGTGGAGAAGACCCAGGATGTAGGGTTTGAGCGTTGCCTAAAGGTAGGGAGAAGACCCAGGATTTAGGGTTTGAGCGTTGCCTGAAGGTAGGGAGAAGACCCAGGATGTAGGGTTTGAGCGTTGCCTGAAGGTGTGGAGAAGACCCAGGATGTAGGGTTTGAGCGTTGCCTAAAGGTAGGGAGAAGACCCAGGATTTAGGGTTTGAGCATTGCCTGAAGGTAGGGAGAAGACCCAGGATGTAGGGGTTGAGCGTTGCCTGAAGGTAGGGAGAAGACCCAGGTTGGAGCTTAGCTCTCACTTCCATGGGTCTGTAGAATCATGAAACAATGTTCAGCCCTTCAATATCAACAACCGTTCCCTGAACTAAACAGTATATTGCAAATCGAACACCACAACGTGTGGTAATGTGTTTTATTCTGCTTTCAAGACGTGTGGGCCCTTCTGATTGGCAGTCATGCTGTGCACCCATCGTATCCTTTACAGCCGTGCCTGTGACCATGGCCTTGGAGTGGCCGTGAGCCTCAGCTGGAAGCCAGTGGAGTGGGCGAAAGAAGTGGGACATGGATAAGCTTGGCATGGAAACACTGTATGCGCCACAGCTTTTGAATAAGATGCAGGGGCTGGTGGCACATGCTGGGAGCCCTACCAAGAGAGTGTTACAGTAATCTGGACGTGAGATGACCAGTGTCTGGGTGAGTACCTGCACTGCGTTCTGTGATAGGTGAGGTTGCAGAGCATGGACCTGGTGTTGTCTAGGGTCACACCATGGTGGATATGTCCTGGCACGGCACAGACAGGTAATCCAGGGAATGTGATACTGGTTCCTGGGCCTTGACTAGCCCAGAGCGAACATGCTAACACAGGCACAAAACCCTTTGAATTCGCTAGCTAGTCGATAAAAGTGATGGAACACAAGTTATTGTGGTTGTATTTTGCAGTAGTAGATTAGACAGTATATATATATATGTTAATTTGAGTGACGTGTTCTCCATTTTAAAGAATAATTTTAAAATGTTATAGCTTGATGTTAACTGGTACTTTACCTTGAAAAGTAGTCAAGACAAATGTTCTTAAAATTTTTAAGTTTACTTTAAATAGCCATTAAAAAAAACAAGTTTAAGTACTGCTGAATAAATTCAGCTCTATATTTGTCACGGTGTTGTTGTGCGGCGGAACCAAAAGCAGACATTTTGAATAAAGAAAAGGTGTATTTAATCCCAAAGACAAACGGTACAAACTACACGAAACTGTAAACGTAAAATGAAAGGACTAACTAACATAAAAACGATATACAGAAAACATGTAGAGCATTCACTTGAAAACAGAATTAAACAGAGACAAACCGTGAGCTGTTGAGACAAGCACAAACAATAAACCACACCGGGTGTGGCTGTAAAACTAACCTAAGTAGGCTCCCCAATCAGAGTCAACTGATTGCAGCTGCTCTGACTGGGGAGCCCACAACGGCATAGAGATGGCTAGAGGCCTCTCCATGTGCCATGCCCTGAATGGG
>JACXGK010001485.1:13265-52632 GCA_016801125.1 Novumbra hubbsi | reverse complement strand
TTAGTTAGATACTACTTAAAAGTGATTGATTTCTTCATTAATTTGCAGCCAGGGTAATGTCTAGATTCTAACATAGGGATATATGAAAAGTAAATAAGGGCGTTGGTCAAGACGATTTAAACATGAATTATTGGTTCTGAAAAAATAAAAACAGTTCCAGCTTCACTAGGCTGAATTCCCTAGTATCAAGAATGAACGCAATACATACATTTACCTTAACATTACACATCACAGTGATTGCACAATCTCGTTTGGAGATATTTAATTTAAATTATCTGGCAATTTCAATGCAATTCACAATGACAAAGAGACCTGTCATTAATTCAACACTGACTCATTCTAACGATAAGTGCTAAAAGATGAGTAATTCCCTAATCACTCTTATTTAAATGGCCAGGTTTTGTGGTATGGGCCAAGAGTCAGATCAGTAATGGGAGAGTCACATTAAATTGTGATTCATGCTGCTCAGGGGATCTTGTGTTGTCTAATGATTTAGATCCAGACAGCCTTCCGGTGAAAACTATTCACATTGTGTTGGGAGAAGAGTGAATGTTGAGAGTGCATACGGGAGCTTCTTTAAAATCCCACCCAAACATACAAATACACTTTTTATTATTCCTGAAGCACATTCATTACTGGAGATTCCAACATTAAGGAGACAAATATGTAAACATCTTTGATAACAGATACAATAGCAACATCTACACAAAACTCGGCCTGACTAAGGCTGGCCAACTGCCAGAAGAATACACATTGTGTCAGGAATGAATCCCAGTAACATTGGAAACAATTCCAAATACCCATATTGCAAGCTTGCAATAATATCCAAAGCTGTTTAGGTACAATATGAGAGGCTGATCTTAGGGCATCTTGTCAGCAAGGCCTGTTCCATTTAGAGGTCCAATTAGAAAGTGTCTGAACTGTAAATAATTACTACCCAGGTCCATGTTCTAGGGTCAGATGCCTTGATGAGAGTGGAGGCTTTCTTATGGCAAGACATCCGAATAATCCTAAAAAAGGGTTCTTCGCCCCAATGAATTCAACAACCACGGCGTTATGGCATCACTCTAAATAACCTTATTTGGTTCCAACTTCAACCTTTGTTTGTCTCTGTGTCGTCTGTAGCAGCGATGCTGTTTCAATGACGGAAAGCTAATCCACATTGACTGGCAGCGTGTATTATTCTGCTGACTTGGGTGAGGTTGAGCAGTGAAAGGTTGAATGTGCTCCAGAAAACACAGCCCAAGGGAGAGTGTGGACAATGTGTGCACACATACACACGCACAAACACACACAGCCATGGGGAGATCCTTATGAACAACGAAACAACAGATCAACAGGAGTCAGAAATAAACAAACTCCCTTGTTTTCTAAGAAGGGTAGTGCTAAAATCCTGACTCCCCCCAAGAACCCTTGAGCCATGAAAGGAGAATAAAGAGAAAAGCAGATGACGAGCAATTCAGCAGGCCAGGAGGAGACCAGGCGACGGGAGCTTAGCAGGCCAGGAAGTGTGGAGACCAGACGATGGGAGCAGGCCAGGAGGAGAGGAGACCAGATGACGGGAGCTTAGCAGGCCTGGAGGAGACCAGAAGACAGGAGCTTAGCAGGCAAGGAGGAGAGGAGACCAGATGACGGGAGCTTAGCAGGCCAGGAGGAGAGGAGACCAGACGACGGGAGCTTAGCAGTCCAGGAGGAGAGGAGACCAGATGACAGGAGTTTAGCAGGCCAGGAGGAGAAGAGACCAGACGACGGGATCTTAGCAGGCCAGGAGGAGAGGAGACCAGACAACAGGAGCTTAGCAGGCCAGGAGGAGAAGAGACCAGACGACGGGATCTTAGCAGGCCAGGAGGAGAGGAGACCAGACAACAGGAGCTTAGCAGGCGAGGAGGATAGGAGACCAGATGAAGGGAGCTTAGCAGGCCAAGAGGGGAGGAGACTAGAAGAGGGAGCTTGTGGATGACAAGTACCCGTGATGAAAGTGAAGAAAAAAAGTTTGAGTGAGGAACCCCTGTTCTGTAAACAGGTGAGCTGTCATTGCTCCTTCATTGAACACACATCACACACCTGGGGCCTCATTCATCAAACATGCACAAGTAAACCTGCGTGTGAAGCAGGGCTCCAGGCTACATTTTTTACCTACAAGAATACACATTGTTGAGAGGCAAACAAAGATAATAAATGTCATCCTGATGTCATTCCCCTATGGGTGCCACAGGACTGTTTAAACAGGGCCGTGTTAGTCTGGCTTCACCCAATCTCAAATTATTCTTAATTCCTGCAGAAATCCAATCCAGCTTGTTGTTTATTCAACATTTGAATGCCAGGTTTGGAAAAGCTGAGGTGAAAGAGACGATTTTTCAAAATGCATGTTGATGAGTTAGTAAATTTGATGAGGCCAGTACTCTTGACTGAATTATACCCAGGGTCAAGTTTTTCGGGAGTAATCTGAGTGGATTTTGGCTATCAAATCTTGGAAATGTGTTGTACAAAAGAAAAAAAGGTTTCTGAAATCAGATCAAGTAATCCAATCTTGGTTTTGATCTGGATCCAACCTTCAGTATCCATTGTTCAAAACCTTTTTGTAGGATTGGGATACCTTTGATCCTAAAACCCAGGATTATCCTTTCAGGTCACAAATAAACTATTGAATGTGTCCACTTTTGAACAGTTTTCATCCTACCTAGAGAAATCCTAGAAATAAATTCCTTGTGTTGGTAAGACCTCAACAAATGTAAGAAATAAAATGAATGTGTTTTATAGGAATAGGTCATTACTTTTTATACATTGGAGAAAAGCAAATAATTTAGGTGATTGTAGCCTTTTTAAATATCTAAATGAATGCAGCTTTACTGTAATAAAGCCACTAGACACTACTACAATACTACTTTGTATTACAGAAAATAGATTCAGGACACATCAGTGCACTTTGTTTCAGAAAGTGAACTGCCCTGTTTGAAGTCGCATGAGTGTAAAAAGGTTTGTTTTGAAAGCTCTCCTGTATAAATGAATATACCCACATTTCTGAATAGTACAATATGTCAGACAAGGAGAGCCAGTAATCCAGTAATCTGGATGAAATGGCTTTTAATTTTTTTACAAATCACATTTGGATTTGTTTTTTGTGTATTTGGCTAAATAAAAAATAAATAACTGTATTTACTGAAGTCAAACCATTGATTAGCTAATGCTAAGAAAGCACCAATATATAATGTGTATTATAATGAGGAGACAAATATTATAAAGAATTCACTATAATCACAAAGATATGACATATGAGGATTGAGGCCGTAATAATATGATCAGTTGGGTAAACAGTATTGAGATGTAAAATGCCCTGGGTATTATCTAGGCATATCAATGGGTTGGGCTGTACACTGGGTTGGCCCAGACAGGCTGACACAGATAGGTCAGGGTGATCATCAAGAGTCTGAGCACTGAGTGTATGTGTAATTGGTGTGGTATTTCCATAGCAACCGCAGGCAACACCCACTGACTACAGGCCACATTAGCTGAACACATCTTCGTGGGTGGCTAATTGAACCCTGTTGTCCACAGAGACTTTAATGGAGAGTGGGGTGACTTAGATGACTAGGTTTACAGTCGGTATCAAGGGTAATGTACTACTCAAGAGAATTCAGTATCCACATAGATTTAAATATATTTATGCACTCCTGTAAAAAAATCTGAATTAATTTAAACACAAAATTTGTCCTCAAAGGTGGTCTCTTTGCTGAACTGACTGGAACCTACCGCATGTCTAGGTTGAGTCTTCTTGCGGTAAGTAGGTGATGTCCTGTGACTGCTGGGAATTAGAGTTCAGCATCAACTGGTAGTTCAAAGTTGAATTTATCAAACAGGGGTGTGTTTCCTATATCACTTAACTGTCTTGTTGTTGACCACATGTCTGGGATCTCTGCATGTAGGTCCCAGAGAAAACAGACTATAGTGTACTGCAGTGGTATTAGCAAGCAATAAGATGTGGTACATAGCCAATCTATCCCAATTAAACACTGTTTTTGGCATATTGCATCAGCTAATCAATATGCAATACTGGCCTATGATGATTTCATGTAGTACATGATAAACATTCATTCCATGTTGCAGTCACGGAACAAGTGGTCACTATACTCTCAAATCCGTTACTAATTTTGTTTGAATGTCACCAGAAAATGACTTTAAACGCAAAAGCAGCTACTTTGCACTGAATTAGTATGAGTCATAATCCCCACAATAAGTGTAAATCAATGTAACATTTGTTGTTTGCTTTTATAAACTCTACAAAACAAGTGTTGCCTAAATATAGGCAAAGGTATGACTAGAAGTAACTTGGTCCTAGTCTTTTTTGAATCGTTTTTTACAAAATGTATTTTAGTATAATATGAAGATGCATATGTTACAGCTATAACAAGGTAACTAGACCAGTGTGGGGGAAAGTGAACAATCCTTCTCCATTCCAACACAATGGTTCGGTCATAACATAATATTTCCTATGGAAAAAGCAAAGGATGTTTTTCTTGCCCCGTGGAGAGCTAGGAGTAATTGAAAACTGACCTATCATATCTACCAGCTCTCCTCCAAATGAACAATAAAGACAGTCAGAGCAGTGTAAACCTCCTCATTCAATCTCTCAATATCCACACAATTCAACAGACAGGAATTCAAGAAGGGCGAAGAAGCACAATTCAGTGTGTTCTTCATGTCCACTTTGCCCTTTAAATAATGGTCACAGCGAAGATGGCGGAAAATGACAGAGCAGACAATCCTAGATTGTCCCGCGATGACACAGCCCTCAGGACGGTAGCATTCCTTTCTCCTCCCCCTCCTCCTCCTCCTCCCCCTCCTCCTTCTCCTCCTCCTCCTCCTTCGCGGGTCTCTTCTTTCCATCAGCACTTGGCTGCCACTGCCTTCCCAGGTATACGTTACGTCAGCGGAAAGTTACGCAAACTTCTTCTCTTTATTTCAACTATTTCTCTCTGGCACATATTCACTCCCTTTCCCCAGTAACTCTCCCCCTCTGTGTTCTCTGCCTCGTCCAGACCTGGAAAATCAATGGACACTTACATAACACATTGACCTTTTCTGTCAAAAGACATGCTATTGATTTGTTTGAACCCACTTTGACGGTATCGTTACCTAAATGCCTCGGAGTGTAAATGCTTTCAATTTAAAATATTCATTGGGAATGCTCAAGTCCAGGACTGGGTTTAATCTGTGTTTGAGAGACCATACCCTAGAATTATCAAAATAAGATTGCTTTTCCTGTTATTTATTTTGCACCCAATGAACCTCCAAATAGTCTAATGACAGTACAATACTGAGCCACTGAGACAAGTACAGACTGATGAAAACCTATCCACCCATTTGACATTTGGATTGGGTTGAATTATGGGATTGTTTGTGTCAATGAGGGCTTTGTTTCCTGGAGAGCTCACTGATTTTCCCCATTCTGTCTCTGTATTGGCTCAAAGTACGGAGGCCAAAGCACCAAAATGCCATAAGTGTTACAAGACTTTCACAACAACCTTTCTCTCTCTCCCAGTCACCCACTTGTGGCAGGCAGAGGGCATGTAGACCAAAGCATTCTGCCACCTGAACAGTTTCTTTAACTGTGGTTTGACCCTTACTAATTAGCCATACTGACAGGACTATGCTAGCCACCATCTAACTGTAAACCATTAATTAGTGCACTGTACTGCTCCCAATGCTCAACTCACCCCCCTTCACCTAGATAGCTGCATGAACTAACCGGATTGTAAATCTGTGCACATGAACTGTAAAGTATTGTAAAATAATGTATAGGATATACTTACTGCTCACATCACTTGATCGTATAGGCTCACCCTTTAGTGCATTGTACAAACGTAGGTCAACTTCTAAGACAATTTGATGTCACAATGTGTGCTGAACCTAACTAAAAATTGTATTTGTAAATGTACTTGGCCAATAAAGGTGACTGAATGTTTTCATTTTAGGTTGTCTTTTCTTTCTGTTTGGTGAAGGAAATTGCCAAAGGGTAGAGGAAGCCCATGGAAATCATTTTCTTCTACAGTCTAGATCTAAGTTAATTTCTAGATTGCCAAAAAAACTAAATATTCTGAGTGAAAATAATGGATTGGGCCAGTCACACTCACTAAGTGAGGTTTTAATTGGATTTTATACTCATTGGTTAGAGACAATCCAGCTGCAGATTATATTGTTTTGTACAAATCAATACACGCGTTAATTGAACAACAGCAATGGAAGGACTCTCAGTCTGAAATATGTGTGAAATTATATTACAATGTCAGTCAAGAAAGAAAACGCAGTTAAGGGTATATTTGGGGTTTTCCAACAAACTACATGAACTATCCTGAATAAAGAACAGTGGGTACAAGTTAAAATGACATTCCATAACTCCACTTACCCTTGTTTTGCATGGGGTACGCATTTATTGTAGTCTGAAATGCATTCATTGCTAACGTATTGTATGCATTAAACCATAAATCCTATTCTTCCATGTTTCATGTCTGAATGTTGATATTAGTGTGTGTTGTTATGTTAGGGGAGGGGGCGGGGATTCTACAGGCCCTGACAGGTAGGTAGTCTACTTTATGAGAGATGGAGGGGGTACAGAAAAGAAAAGATAGTTTCAATCATTATCCCTTCGTTACACAATGGTGGTCTTCTAAAAGCAATGTTCTGTACCCATTTGTTTAGGTGTACCGGTTGCGTTTATACAAATATGTTGAGAAATATTCATGAGCTCCATTAAAGTCACTGGCTCTTAATGTAACAAAAAAAGTAAAAAAGATATTTCCTGATTTGGTAATTTGGAATAGATTCCAAATCTAAATGATGTCTGTGATACCTTAAGGATATGTGCAGTGTTGTCCTAGCCATTCCAGTCCATAGGTAACCTGGGAAGTTGAGACCACCTGAAAGTTAATCAAGACTTAAGCATGGAATAACAATAAAAAAATATTCTCAGATGCCGTCCAATTTTTACTTCGTTCTGTTTTGCCATGATAACCGAGTGCCACTGTATGGCAGACTAACAACTACAATTGAACCTGGGAGTGGTAGAATGCTTACAACAATTGGATGTCACCAAGTGCGCCAGAATGTATTGAGCAATGAATGTATAGTTGACAAATGACGCATTAGGTGAGGCCTGAGAAGAGGAAAACAAACAGAGGAAATCAGACAGCAAACACACATTTATTATGCAGCCTTTGCGCATCTGTGATGAAATTCAATGAGATACTATCTGCTATCAGGCTGCATTTGTATTAACGTCAGATGTATTTATGTCATGATTCTCCGCTGCCACTCCACCCAGTTAGTCCCCATTTCTTATCAGGACGTGTCCAAACCAAACAATGTGACTCGGCCGTACTCGGCCGTACCTAAAGGATGAACAACAACGATACATTTACAGCTAATCAAGTTGATTAGTAAAATCAGCCGCGCTATGAAATGATTGATGACAATGTGACGAATGAATTTCGGAGTTCGTTTAGGAAGACGATTTTAAACCTTCACATTATAGCGCAGATTTACATATCCGATACGTAGATTAAGAAATTACTTTGGATGTATTCATATATTTTCTTTATTGTATCTGTATAATTCGTTTGCAACGTAACTTGGCTTTGAATCGTGTCCGATACCGGGCCGGACTCCAACTTGAGTGACGCTGAAAAACGAGGGGAGGAGGCTTGAGAAAGGAAAAGAATAGGACCAAACGACATTTAAGCGTGAAACAGTAGCAGAGGAGGAAATGGAATAGAAGTTACCCTAACTTTTGTCCGTTGCTTTTGTAGAGCGATAGGTTACTGTCCAATGTGTGGTAGAGTGTTTACGCACAACGCAGGTGTTGGCTAAATACTTGTGTAGATGCGAACTAGTGTAGATGCAGTTATGATAACTTTTAAGCCTTAAAACAGCAAGCTATATATTCAAGGATGGTTTGATCCATTTACGTACTCGAATATCGTGGGAAGAGGGAATAACTGTATACTGTACGACGCCATGGACTGTCAATTTGGAATATCCCATTCAGTGTTCAGTTGCTCTAATTCATCATTACGCAGGTCTATTGATCTATTTTAGGATGAAGTGGTTTGGATTGTCCTATTTCCTTCTCAGTGTGTTACTTTGGCCGTGCAACACACAAAACTTACTGGGCCCATCTGACACAGGTAAGTTTGGTCACGTTCAGAGAAATAATAGTTGTACACATATGTTCTGTATTCTCAATACAATGTTCCATTCAGCTGTTTTAAAGTGTTAACGCTGCTTAGTGTCTGATCAGTAATCATGGGTGTTTTAATTTGGGATGTTCTTTCTCTCATGCATAGGTCCATTATTTACAGTGCTATTCGATTTGTTTTCTTCTGTAAAGCAACCAAAAAAACGTGTGATGTCCTAGCAGTCATATAAGCTTATGGTAGTCCCAAGTAATTAAAAGTAAACGTTTGCATTTACCCTGAACAGTTAGAAAGACCTAAAACAATGGGTAATGAAACCATTAGGATTAGTTCACCTAAGTTGGGACCTCGTGTTTGAATATAAACCCAATTTATTGCATAGAATGCAGCGTAGACATAGCCTGTGGGCTTAATGTTTTATTGTATGTATTCATTCTGGTTCCCATGCAAACCAAACCCATTTACCCATACCAAATGGTTAATGAAACATTTGACATGTATGCTGGTTTTGGAGATTAGGCCTAGTCTAGGACAAAAAACTCGAACTCAATCCATCATTAATCACTCAATTCAAATGTCTGCTTCTGCATTTGCAGGTATCACCCATCATTTCTGTACGATAAACAGGACTTTGCACTTTATTCAAACAATGCATCATTTTTTCTAGAAAATCATTAAAATTCAAAAATCTTTTGGCATTCATAAAACACAAAAGTTTGGGTTCACTTTGAAATGTCCTCGATTTCCCTGAAATCATACTTGAAATAAGTTTGAAAAGGAAATATATCAACATCGATCTATAGTCAATGAAAAAGTTATCAATAATTATTTATAATTACAGTAATAATGGAAGCCTTGAAACTGCAAATAACCTTGCAGACCTGGCATTGTAGTTGTCAATTTGTTGAGGTATTCTGGAGAGATTTCATCCCATGCTTTCTGGAGCCCGTCCCACAAGTTGGATTGGCTTGATGGGCTTTTTACGTACCACACGGTCCAAGCCAGTGGAGTGTGCAGTGAAGATTTGGTGAACTTGGGAGGAATGATCAACAGGCAGGCTGCACAATATGCATGTGGTGTTTGTGGTGTATTAGTCTCTGCGTGTGCGTTTAAAACCCTGTCAGGCATCAGCTTCTTTTGTGCTGTATTGAAGGTATAGTATACTACTCCAGAGCATGACTGTGCATTAACACAATGGCAGGTTACAGCACTGATGTCATGGGTTATCCTGCATTCCTGCAGGGTTATACATCTGTTATAACAGGTCATGACAGCTGATGGAAAAAGAGTTGAGTTTCAAGTAAAATGCTCTTGTTCCTGTAGAGACAGAATATGTGTACTAAATTGCCACGGCAGCCACCCTTTGGTATTGCATTAACCAGCTGGCCGGCGGGGTGAAACGCCAGACACTGGGCAAATCTTGATCCATCTGACTGAATTGTTTTATTTTCAAACTGGCTTGGTAATAAAAACTGAACTGCTGGTGCGTGTATGGGTGTCGGAGGGAGCTGGAGTGTTGATAGAAGTGTGAGTATTAATGGATGTGTGGTTTTTATATAAGCATGGATGATAATAGAAGTGTGGGTGTTAATAGAAGTGTGGGTGTTGATAGAAGCGTGAGTATTAATGGAGGTGTGGTTTTAATATAAGCATGTGTGTTAACGGAAGTGTGGGTGTTAATAGAAGTGTGGGTATCAGTGGAAGTAGGGAGATTAATGAAAATGTGGTTGTTAGTGAAAGTGAGTGTTAATAGAAATGTTGGTGTTGAAATGTGGGTGTTGATAGAGGGGCAAGTGTTAATGCAGGGGTGGGCAAACTACGGCCCGAGGGCCAAATGCGGCCCACGAGGCTGTCCCATCCGGCCCACAGAATGTAATAAAATTATTTTGGGGGGAATTAAAAAAACAACTCACCAGCCCATTCTTATACATCTGAGTCAGAATTTTAACTATTTACACCTTATATGGGATCTACTGTACATATGTAATGTATGTTTTAACTTTTGCCCTTTTCTGGCCTCCAAATCAATTATGACAATAACAAATTACAAAATTAAATGTGGCCCTCCATTTCATTTCAAAATCCTGATGTGGCCCGAGCCAAAATATTTGCCCACCCCTGCTATAATGTGTGGGTATTAATTGAAGTGTGGGTTTTAGCGGAGGTGTGGATGTTCATAGAAGTGTGGGTGTGAGTGAATGCTGGAGTGTTGATAGCAACAGGGTGTTCAAAGAAACAGGGGTGCTAATGGATCCAGGAGTGTTTATGGATACAGGGGTGTCAATTAAAGCACCGATTATAATAGACGCAAGGGTGTTCACAGAAGCAGCAGTCTTAGTGAAGACAATGTGATTGAACTGGAAACTATTACAGAATGTAAATGGTTGACGGAGAAATTGAGTTCAATGTTCATGAGAACAAGTAGACGATGAGGTCCAGTGATCATTATAATGTGCTCATCAGAGGACATCTGGCCAGACGGTGGCTGTACTCGGCTGATTATGGTCACTGTCTCTCTCCTTCGCAATTGCTATCTGTTGTTCAGTTTTTCCCTCCATTTTGGTTAAGTTTTCTTCTCTGTCCTATATGTCTTATGTCTAGTATTTTAGCACTCTTTTCAGTCTTTCCTTGGTTCATCTGTGGTATTTTATGCTGTGGGTCCAAGTATGTTTGACTAAAACCAATAAAGGATAATTTGAATGAAGAACATAATTTATTTTTATTGAAACATAGGAGGACTAGCAAAATAAATATATTTACTAGCATTGTTGCTCATGGCAACTGAAAAACTATGTACCACAAGTTTTTAAAAGTGCGTTCATAACGTGTTCAGACCCCTTCTCTATTTCCACATATTGTTACCTTACAGCCTAATTCTAAAATGGATCAAATTGATTTATTTTGTCAACAATCTACACACAATACCCTATAACGGCCATGCAAAAAATATATAGATTATTTTTTCCAATTCTAATGCCACTGATCAACACAAACAAGTCCATAAAGTAAAGAATAAAATCTTCACATGTTCTAAATGAATTGGAAGACTGTAAGCCCTTTAGAGTTGCCATAGGCCCCTTGGCGTACTCCATGACAAGTTCACTCCTCGCCCAGATACCTAGTTGTTGAGGGGATTAACTATGGGACGTTCCAGGGACTGTGGGGGTAAACCTGGAAGCAACACTGCACACAGGCTGACTCCGTTCTACTAGTTATAGAACTTCCATAGACAACTGGTTGCAAATCAACTCATTCAGGTGTGCCTTAGCAAAGGTGCTGTTGAATATTTATGCAGTCAATTATTTTCGATTTTATAGATTCAATTCATTCAAGAACATAAATAATGATTAGTTTTTACATTCATTTTGTGGCAAAAACTCCCTATAAAATTAATTTTGACTTTAAGTGGTAACAATAAAACACATCCAATTATTTGTGTAGATACAGTGCCAGCTTCGCAGACACTAGGTTAGGACTAAAACAACAAGTGCAATGTAGTTTTCTATCAAACTCGAATTTTTGTCCTAAACTAGGCTTAATCCATGTCTCTGAAAGCAAAGCATTTATGGTAAACTACCTTTATTGTAACCTTTTCCTTTCTTACTTTACCCCCCACAGCTTCGATCTGTTGTGAGGGGGACATCCTGCTGTTGTTGGATTCTTCTGGAAGCGTGTCATCGTATGAGTTCTCATGTCTGCTGGGCTTCCTATCTGAGCTACTCCTCCCCTTCTCTCTGGGGCAGGGCCAGGTGAGGGTGGGGCTGCTGCAGGTAAGCACTGAGCCACACCTGGAGTTCAGTCTGGACGCCCACAGCACCCAGCATGACCTCCAGGCAGCGCTGCGGAGGACCAAGCAGCTTCAAGGCGACACCAACACCAATGCTGCCCTCCGATCGGCCCAAGGACTGCTGACCAGAGCTGGGAGCAAGTCGGAGCGCCCCAAAGTACTGCTGTGGCTTACGGATGGAGTGCGACCTGGCAAGGTGGATGAGCCAATGGCAGAGCTGAGGAGGATGGGCGTGTCCGTGCTGGCAGTCTTGACTGGACACGGAAACTACCAGGTGCTGCGGAAGGTGGTGACCCCACCCATCGAGAGCCACCTTCACTTCGTGGACAAAGGAGCTGAGGGAGGCCATAATTGGTGTGTGTGGGAAGCGATGGGTGGGGGGGGGGGGTTATGGAGGGGGGTAGTGACTCAATCTAGGGTAGAAACAAAGAAAAGAAAATAGATTGCAAGATAGGAACAATCAGTGTCTTGGCATTTAAATTCCATAGCACTGTTGTAGAATGGTTTCTTTCTGTATGCTCCAAATGTATGTATTCTCTATACTCCAAACATTTATATATTCTATACTCCAGATGTGTCAATACTATATACTCCAAATGTATCAATACTCTATACTCCAATCCCTCACCATGAGGTTATTTGAGGATATGTGTGTACTTGAGAACAGTTGTTATACATTTTACCTCCTATTTTATGGCACAAAAGCTTTTAATATATCACTGCAATAACTGCTGAATGCCCATAACCAATTGACCACCCCAGAAGCTGGGTATATTCTCCAGGTAGTGTTGCTCTACCAGGCCTGTAATGAAGCCATCTTTCAATTGTCATTTATTTTGAGGTATTTTCCCTTAAGTCTTCTCTTTAGCAAATTAAGACATGTTGAATTGGACTGATCAGTTCTGGGGAAACATAGTGGTTTTGTGTGTTTGTAGTAACTGTACAATTGTATGATAATTCAGCACTTTGTCCAATAAGTCCAGTAAGCAGTCTGAAAACTGAAAACAGTAGTTGGGAGGCCCCCTGAACATCTGGGGGAACGGGAGCAGTTTGGACAAGAGGAGGTGCAGGAAGCTCATCCATCGCTACAGGCTATTTTGGCCAAAGCATGTGTCGCAGTGTAGTGGGACCCAATGGTATCCAACATGTAGTCAATGCCACTGTCTGTGAGTTGAAGAAAGATAAGAGTGCCAATTCTTTTGGCCAAAACAGTGACAGGTGAGACAGTTCCACTGGCATTTATACATGCCAGAGCCATAAACCCTCTTTTAATAGATTAAAAGCTGAGAAGCTGAGCTGAGAAAGTTTTTATATTTTCCACAATTATCTCAGGTTATTCCATGTGACATTTTCCTAGAACTCTGCAGGCTCTTTTTAACCAATAACGTACTTAGTATATTGTTACTGGATGAAAACCAGTTTCACTGTCCCAATACTTATGGAGGGCCCTGCACCTCTGTGTCTCTCTCCTTTGTCTCAGAGCTAATCCGTGCTGAGTGTTTACGCGTGGTACAGGTGTCGTCCCGAAGTGCAGTACTGCATTGGCGTCCTGTCATGAGCGCCTACGCGGGTTTCTATGAGCTCCACTACAGCGCTGTCTTACCAGGCACACCGTACCACAGGACCCTCCCTGGGGACTCAAGCTGGGTGGAGATCAACGACCTGCAGCCAGACACCAGCTATGTTGCCTCCCTCACACCCAAATCCAATGAGGACAACTTCAAAACCCTCAGTGTCACATTTACCACACTTCCTGGTAAGAAAGAGGGAAGTGAAAAGCAATTTTTTTTTATATAGGTAGTGAGAGTGTAGGTGGATCGGTTGCGCTGTGGGAACAAGAATTGGTTGTATAGTAATACAATTTAGTATTTTATTGTCAGCAGAAAGATAGTGTAGTGGTTAGAGCGTCTGACTTTGAACAAAAAAATATCTAGAATCCTGATGTCAAATCGGTTGTTTTAGCCCTGAGGTAATGTATTTGCTTCCAGGTTATTACTGTAGATGAGAAGTCATATTTACCTTTAAAATAAGGAAGGATAAAAGTAAAGCAGAACGCATACAGTACCTGAAGAAAAGCATTTTGTTTAGTCGGTGCGTCAGTGCAATACCTTCTCCCACATTGCTTGTACGCCCCTGTTTTCATCCCTCTCATCTGCCTCCACTTTTCTCTCCGGACCCGTAGAGGTGTTGAGCCCCACGGTGGTCATGGTCTCAGACTCCGGTCCGGATAGGGTGCGAGTCAGCTGGGGTCCTCTGCAGCCTGACCAGGTCCTGAGTTATCAGATAGAGTATGGAGCTCTACCTGGCGGACAGGTCAACACAGTTATGCTACGTGGATATCAGAACTCCACCCTGCTCGCTGGTCTGCAGCCGGACACTCAGTACCTGGTCACTGTCACTGCCCTCTATTCAACCGGGAAGGGGAGGTCCATGTCTGTCAAGGCCTGCACTCAGGAGGGTACGTTGTTTCTGTGTGCTTGTGTCTTTTCCCATGGATTCAAGCACACACACACACCCACACACACACACACAGGGACTGATTTACTGTGTCAATACTAGTGTATGCGGGATCAAGTTCCTTGTGTTTCTGTAACACCTGCTACATCAGCTTAGAAGGAAACACACTCACACTGACTCCTCTTTCTGTTTAATCAGTGCTACCGGCCCTGGTGGACCTCCGGCTGACCCCAGTGGGGCACAACGCCGTTCAGGTCCAGTGGCGAGGCCACGAGGAAGGACTGAGGGGGTACTGGCTCCGCTGGGAGGGAGTCGAGACCCAAAGTCTCTTCCACCCAGAGTCTTCCTACCTGTATCTGACCCCTGGCTCCCTCTCCACAAACCTTACGCACTTGGCCCCCAGGAGCCGAGTGTGTGTGTCCCCGGTTTACCGCACAGCCCGTGGGGAGGGGCTCTGCTGCACCGCACACACACAGACAGGTCTGACACTCGGCGGGTGGACAAATACACACACACACACATACAGAAGTCTGACACAGAGCGGATGGACAAATACACACACACATACAGAGAGCGGATGGACAAATACACACACACATACAGAGAGCGGATGGACAAAAAACCACACACATACAGAGGTCTGACACAGAGCGGATGGACAAATACACACACACATACAGAGGTCTGACACAGAGCGGATGGACAAATACACACACACATACAGAGGTCTGACACACAGCAAATGGACAAATACACACATACATACTGAGGTCTGACTGACTTTTTACTGGAGCTGATTGCTTTCTAGCTATTTTAGGAGGCAGTCATTTTGCATCAGGAAATTATTAAAACACATTTTCTCCCTCTCTCTCTCACTGTCTTTTCCCATTTTGCTAGATGCTGAGTTCTCGGGCTATCAGTGACTTTACTGCAATCAGAAAGCTGAAGTGGAGGAAATGTATGCTGTTGTGCAAAATGACAATGCTTTAATTAAGCTCTAAGGCTTTTCTTAAGCACGACACAACGCAGAGGGCCTGGATACACTGTTTTACTGTTGTGTACTGACATTAGATTACAAACTGAGGTGCCTTATTTCTTTCATAACCTTGTTTTAAAAAGTAAAATATGTCACACATGTGGTTCAGCCAATCAGTGTTCAAGGGCTTAATCACTTAGGTTAACAATTGGGTGTCATGGAGTCACATCCATATATGCAATAAGCACTACTCCTGAGCCCTGTGGGTATATATAAAAAGATTGACCGTCTTAGCTTCAGCCAAGAGTCACTATGAAGCAACTCCCTCCAATGAATAGGATATCCACTGATGAAGCAATTTGGTAAGGTGGAGGAATGGTGGGTGGAAGGGAATCCAAAGAAGCCTCTGTCATGAATAACCATATGTCACCATAACCACATTGTCTTGTTGTTTATGTAAGCACGTTGTTACATAGGCAGATTTTTCATAAAAACATGCAGCCTTGACACTTCATTAAAGACACTGTCCAAATGTACTAGTAAGCTCTCCGTCTTTTTTTGTACAATCAGTTATATCAGTAGACTATAATGTAGTGAACCCAACTGTGAACCCATCCTTACGGTTTTAAACATGCTTGTAAAGAGCGCCATCCGGTGGAACGCATCTTGTACTACAGGTTGTTACTGACTTTTTGCTGCACGGTAGTACACTGTTAAGAGCAAATATAAGGCAATACGCTAAGCCTGTTCCAATGTTATAATCACAGATACACACAACATAGAATTTTATGACCAGAGTATATGACATCTGTGTGCTGTCTGAAAGGATATTGGCAGAAATCCCTTATTCAGTTTGTGACAGCGAAAGTGCAGACTGTCAACTTGAATTTGATAGTGTATTCCTCAATAGGCCATGAACTTTGTAGCAATTACAACCCTTTTTATACAGTCCCTCTATTATTTTTCAATCTTCCTTTTCATTTCATTGGTCACTGGTTAGTTATGAACTCTCGTTACTTACGAATAGTAAACACAGCATAGTGCTTTTACCTTGCACTTCTTTGATAGACATGTCATGATCATGTGTCGGCAGAAACCTGAGGTAAAACATATTTATATATGTATGTAATAAATTTGACGATTCGTAGCTGTAACAAAGATGCAGGGGCGGAGCCCATCAACTCGTTTAAAAGTAGCTGCAAGTCTTATGATTGGTTACCCAACCGAACAACCAGTAAGAACAAAAGGGGCGCGGTCTCAACACTGCCCATCCAATAGGGAGTGTACTGGAGTCCCTAACAGGGCCTCGGTCTTTCCTGGTGTAATGCAACCGACTAATAAATATGTGATGGCGGCAGCAGACCTAAGAATTCCCGGGGAGGGAATTCTTATAGGGGATCAAATATACTCTGGAGTAAGCCTAACTTTAGATAACTGTCTGCTGCCATCGGAGCGACTACTGCTGAGTCCGTCTGCGGGACATGGACTTTCCGCGGATGCAGAAGAGCAGCTGCGAATGCGGAGCTGTGAGATGATCCAGGCCGCGGGTATTCTGCTGAGACTCCCACAGGTTAGTAGATAACTAGATAGTTGCTACTTTGATAACATGTGAATGTTGTCCGGAAGTTTGAAATTGCATTTAACCCCGGAGAAATCAAGCTCTACAGGTCGATCACGAGAACAGGCCTACAATATATAGCTCACCTGAAAAGTATCTTTATTGTTACTGTTGATGGTAATTTTCAAACCGTAGCTAAATAGCTAATGGAACTAGCTCATTCATGTAATGCTTCTACACACGCAGGTAGCCATGGCCACTGGGCAAATCCTTTTCCAGAGGTTCTACTACTGCAAATCGTTTGTCAGGCACTGTGCAGAGGTAGGACCTTTTGCTCGTTCTCTTGTAAACACCCTCTAGGTCTGTTCCCACAACATACAACCCTTTCGCTAGTATGCCTCCTAGCCTTTCACTAGTATGCCTCCTAGCCTTTCACTAGTATGCCTCCTAGCCTTTCACTAGTATGCCTCCTAGCCTTTCACTAGTATGCCTCCTAGCCTTTCACTAGTATGCCTCCTAGCCTTTCGCTAGTATGCCTCCTAGCCTTTCACTAGTATGCCTCCTAGCCTTTCACTAGTATGCCTCCTAGCCTTTCACTAGTAGGCCTCCTAGCCTTTCACTAGTATGCCTCCTAGCCTTTCACTAGTATGCCTCCTAGCCTTTCACTAGTATGCCTCCTAGCCTTTCACTAGTATGAGTTCACTAGTACTGCTGTTGGGTTTGTCCTCCTTCCCACATGTACCTCTTTGTCCTCTTATTTCCAGATTGTTGCCATGGCGTGTGTGCACCTGGCCTCGAAAATCGAAGAAGAACCACGTAGGGTGCGAGATGTCCTCAACGTGTTCTACCACCTCAAGCACAGCAAAGGCAGGAGGTAAGAGGTAGCAAGCTCTCCTTCCGGTTCTTCCTAACCCCCTTACGATGTCCTGTATATCTAAACGTGTGTCTCCACCAGGACCCAGGTCCCCATGCCCCTGGATGCCAACTACATCAGTGCCAAGGCTCAGGTGATCAAGGCAGAGCGGAGAGTGCTGAAGGAACTGGGATTCTGTGTGCACGTCAAACACCCCCACAAGGCAGGCACCAGACTCCCCACCAGCTTAGCAGCACCATACATAAATCGTTGACGCTTTTTGGCACTTTGCTTTAAGCATAAACAATACCATCACTGTCATCCCTCGTTAGCTGTGGTATTTCCAGTTTGAATGCAAGTGCAAAGTCAGGTTTATATTGCTCACTGTATCGATTTGATTGAACTGAAATACTGAAAATCAATGTGAAAACAAATGTACCATCACAGCTACTACAAAACAGTTTTTGTTTGCTAGTGCTGTGCCCACAAGCTGGCTTTTGCAGAGATGTAAGAAAAGGTCAACTTTTTAAACAGCTCAACAATGCTCTTCCTAAGTGAGGGAGTTGCATCCATAGAGAGACAATCCAAAAATGACTTTGACCGTAAAAGTTACATTTTAATATTCACAGTCACAGATTATGTTTGTTGTTGAACTGTGGTTTGTTGAAATGTGGTTTCGGTTGATTCATGACGTGTCTATCGAATGCTCTTGTCTACAACGGTATACGTTGTGTCCCTCATCGCTGAATACTTCTGTGTTCTGTTCTCACAGATCATTGTGATGTACCTCCAAGTGCTCGAGTGTGAAAGAAACACCAAGCTGGTGCAGACTGCTTGGTGAGTGTCTCTTCAAATATTTAGGTTTGTCCGACACTAGCGTTTTAAATGACTTCATCGGTTTTGTTACGTTGTGCATATTCCGAGGTAGCAATAAACTAGTTAACACATGAAGTCTCATTTTGGAGAGAATTTCTTTTCAAATAAAATGTAAGATAACATACTTGGACTACACTAACGTAGGTAGTATTGGGTTAGAGAGTGGGGTAGGATTTTGTTTGGACACATTTTTTTTATCCTCTCTGTTGTGCATCTCCTAGGAACTACATGAATGACAGTCTGAGGACCGACGTGTTCCTGAGGTTCAGTGCTGAATCTGTAGCCTGTGCCTGCATCTTTCTGTCCGCCAGAACACTTCAGGTAGGCCACTTTAGTGTAGCCCATGTGGCTTACAGGTGGTGATGACGCTCAAGCCGTCAGTCTCACACCTGGACGTGTCAACAAGCATGTAGAAACCCTGGCAAAAAAAATGCATGTCTTCGCACAGTACTATGCTGATACGGTCATGTGAAAGAATTATGACACCCCATAAAATATTTTGTTCTTTTTGTTTAATAAATATGGTCATATCAATATTCTTCTTTCAAACAATATTAATAGACGAAGGTGATGGAACTGAACCAAAAACAAACACTGTGGCGAGGGGTTACACGTAGGTCCTGAAATGGCATTTTAGGATTGTTGGGGACTTCTTTAAGCATCTTGCGGTCTGTTGACCCATTACTGTATCATACATTATGGGTATATGGGTGCTACATGACCCCACGCCCTGGGTCCTGCAGATCCCCCTCCCGGACCAGCCCCCCTGGTTCCTGCTGTTCGACGCGTCAGAGGAAGACCTGGAGGAGATCTGTCGGCGGATACTGAGGCTGTACTCGCTGCCCAGTGTCGCTCTCGCCGCTCTGCTGAAGGAAGTGGAGAAGTGTCGCCTGGACCTGGACGCCTGCAAGGCCAAGCTGGGAGGAGGGGGGCTGCTGGCTGCATCCACCCCCACTCTGGACGTTGCCTCCAGGTTCTCACCTGCCTCTAAAACGGGTGAGGCAGACTCTTGCCGGGCCGCCGCAAACTGATCATCTCCTTTATGTTGTCTTGTGTGCTCATGGTTTCCTTCAGTGTCCTCTGACTCTGGAACATTTTGCTCCTGTGGGTTCTGGTATGACCCCCTGTCTGTGTTGCAGGGTCGCCTGCTGTATCGCAGCCTAAGAGGGAGTCTCCCCTTAATCAGGTGGCCCTAAAGAATGCCTGTCGGAAACTTGTAAATGGAAATGAGTAAGTCTTCTTCCTCTAATGAAGTGTGGGGATATCTGTACTGAAATCAATCAAAAGGCTGTTAAGGGTTTAGTACATTTAGTAGTTGTTGCTAAGTGCCAGTGTCAGATTATCTGCTGTGTGACCCTGCTTACAAATATACTTTTTTTTTCTTTTTTACCTCAGAAAAAAAAGAGTGAGTCGTAGTGATGAGAGAAGAGAGACACAGTCCATGTCTCCAGCCAGAAGAAGGTAGAGAAGATGCTCTGTGCTGTTCTCTGTTTATTAGGAACGCCGTTCTCTCTGCTATGAGGCAAATTGTTCACTCTTGGTTTCAGACGCAGTCGCAGTGTTTCTTCTCCTTCGCGCTCAGTCTCTCCCGTCAACCACCAGAAAATTACCCGCCGGGAACGAGAGAGAGAACGAGAGAATGAGAGGGAGCATCGCAAGGAATGTGACCGGGAGCGAGACCGCGAGAGGGGAAGGAGAGTTGAATATTCACGTAGAAGATAGCTGTTACCAGGGACCGGCGTTGACGTATGAGGACCTATGGAAAAGCACATCATGGACCAAATGCAAACCATGACCACCACACCCGTTTTTCAATGTTTTCACTTTTGTATATTGTATTATGGACATTTGGGGAACTATGTTCTAAGATCATAGTCCCAAGCCTTTTTCAGAACTTTTTTTTTTCTTTTTTAATAAAACATTTGTTTTGTTAATGACATGAGCTGATGGCTTCCTATCCAGATCCCTAACTGAACACCCGTCTCCCTCCCCAGGCCTGCGTGCTGCATCATAATGAACCTATCTAATAAGGTTAGCTAATTAGTTTTGTCTGGTCTGTTTTATTGCACTCTCAGCTCCCAGTAGCTAAACTTTAAAAGGCCCACATTCCCATGAGTGTACAGTACCTTAGCCCCTTGGCTGGGATTTTTAACTGGATGCGTATGGCAGGAATCTGTGGTCATGGTGATTCTACATGGTGAGTTATGTGGGAGCTTGGGGTTTTTTCTGCTACGGTGAAAGGGAGTGTCTATAAAGGAGTGTCTATAAGGGAGTGTCTATAAAGGAGTGTCTATAAGGGAGTGTCTATAAAGGAGTGTCTATAATAGGTGGTAGTAGTTTCTTGTCCATTACAGTTGATGGGGATGGGGCTTCCGGTGGCTGCGTCGCCCATCCAGAACACCTTTTACATTATCCTGGTCCTGCTGGGGATCGTGGGTAACGCCACAGTGGTTGGCGTGATTGGTGAGAGCGTGTTCAGAGATCCTGGCAGAGGACGTAGCGCAGATATTATCCTGATTAACATGGCCCTCTCCAACCTTCTGCTGTCGGTTTTTAGGAACATCCTGCTGGTCCTCTCTGACCTCGGTCTGCAGGTAAGTCTCTGGGGGGGGGGGGGGGTGAGGATGAGGACAGGTTGGACATGGGCTGCTGTGAGGAATGAGGAGGTCTGTATGGGTGGATACTTGAGACCAGGGGTAGGCAGGTAGGGGGAATTTGTTGGGCTCTGATTAAAAGGATCTAGGATTCTGATACTAAATGCTTTAGGGGCTGGTGCTGGGTTTTGAGGAATGATATTTTAATATGTTGGAGATTTGGAGAGTGGTGTAACATAACGGATTATGCTATGCCAATGAAAACACGGACAATACACCGTGTTGTAATTACTGACATTGTGAGAATGCGAGCAGACGTTGGTTTCTTTCTAGGTAGTTTCCTCCCGTGGCTGGTGTCAACTCCTGATTGGGGTGTGGGTGTGGCTTCGCTCAGTCAGCGGGTGGTCAACACTCTTCCTCAGTGCGTTCCACTTCCAGACACTGAGGCGCGTGGCCCCTCCGTCAGGGATGATTCACCGACGCCGCAGGCCCCCCCAAACCCTCCTGGGTGGCCTGGGTCTCCTCTGGTTCCTGAACATCCTCTATTCTATACCTGCGCACATCTACTCCACCAACGGGAACAAGAACAGCACAGAGGCAAGACCTTTATATACACTGCTCAAAAGAATGAAGGGAACACACACTCAGCACTGTAGACCACCAGACTGATTACATTTCAGGGACATCAGTCTGTCCAGTTAGGAAGCATAAGCGATTGTGTGTCAATGTCACCTGTTTGGGTGCAAATGAATGTGACAACCGGTGCACTGGAGAGGCCACAACCCCCAGGATGGTTTTACAGGCGGTGGCCACAGACCATGATGCCTACAGACTGGTTTATCATTTTGCTGGTGTCCTTGTCACCTCTGGTAGCATGTGGTGGTACCGGCAGCCCATCCAGATAAGAGCGGGTTCACACTGAGCACTTGACACACATAAGTTTAGAGATGCCGTGGTGAACGATATGCTGCCTGTAACTTCATCCAGCATGTCCGGTTTGCTGGTGGGTCAGTGATGGTCTGGGGCACCATATCCTTGGAGGGTCGCACAGACCTCCACATGCTAGCCAACAGTACCCTGACTGCTGTACCGAGATGAAATCCTCAGACCCATCGTGAGATGATACTCTGGTGCAGTGGGCCCTGGGTTCCTCCTGGTGCAGGACAATGCCCACCTTATGTGGCCAGGATGTGTAGGCAGTTCCTGGATGACAAAGGCCATTGATTGGCCCTCACGTTCCCCAGACCTGATTTTTAACGCGAACCTCTGGGACGTTATGAATCGGTGCATACGATGCTGCCAAGTAGCGCCACAGACTCTCCAGGAGCTCACTCTTCTCCAGGTCTGGGAGGAGATCCCTCAGGAGACCATCCACCGTCTCATCAGGAACATGCCCAGACGTTGTGAGTGCATACATGGGGCCATACACACTGCTGAGTCACATTATTAGTTGCCGTGATTCAAGTTGGAACATCCCAATAGTTTCCTTTGATAATCAGAGTTTGAATCCAGCCATCAATCATTAGAAATGTTGGTTTCCATTGTCCGTTGCTATGTCATTTTGTTCATCACGTCAGGTTTAAGTGTTCCCTTATTATTTTTTGGTGCAGTGTATAATCCAAACACTGAGGTATATATATTTGTGATGGGGATTTGTAGTCGAATTGAGGAGAACTGTCTAAACTTTTTCTGTCACATCTCCGCTCCCTGCCTTCGGGACCTCCACCCCCCTCTTGGATCCCCACTCTCCTCTCTTCCCCCCAGACTCTGGTGTTGATCAGCAGCACCACGCGCCCCCTGCTGGGCTGTGTGTGGAACTTCCCCTCCAGCCGCGCCGCCCTGGCCTTCGCCACCGCGTCCATGGCGATTCACGAGGTCCTGCCCATCTTCCTGATGGCCGTCACCAACCTGGGCTCCCTCTACACGCTCTACGCGCACGGCAGGACCCGCAGCGCCACACACCGAGTCCCGGCCGAGAGGAGGGCCGCGAAGGTGAGAGAGACCGCAGAGGATTCAGAAGGGTTTTTAGGTTTACTCTGTATGGTGGTTGGATTGACTGTCAAAGCATGCGATTGTTTTTATTATAAATGACGGCCAGAGTTTGACAGCCTGTTTATTAAAGTGTTTATTTATCTGTTTATTAAAGTGTTTATTCATCTGTTGACCATGGGTGGTTACCATTAAACCATGAATCGTTTCAGACACATTTTCCTCCCCCGTCCCTCCCACACTCCAGGTGATTGTAGCCCTCACCATGCTCTTCATCTGGTCTTGGGTGACCATCATCATCTCTATTAACATCAGCTACCTCAAAGGTTCCTCAGTGAACTACCTCCTGGTCATGGCTCGTTTCGCCAACACCATCTTCATAGCCTTCTCTCCTGTGGTGCTGGCAGTGGGTCATGGGAGGCTGCGTGCGGTCGTTAAGTCTATGGTTACGTACTGATAGAGCCTCGCCCCCACACACATACATACACACACACACACTGCAACTGATATTATGGAGAAGCTGTGGACAAATACTGTATTATACTTGCACTCGTATAGCATGTTTTGCCACTGTCAGAGAGGAACAATTCACATTTATGTAGGAATTTCTAAAGGTTCATTAGTACAGAGGAAAAGTGCTTGTTTGGTATGTTGAACTCATCTTTTGAAGGACATGTACTAACCACAACTTGTTTCTGGCAAGCTGTGTGATAGAATGCTTTCATGTTTTGACTATTCATGTCAGGGCTTAGCTGGAGATAGACATGATCTAACTTGTTTGACCTTTTCAGTGAATGAAACATTCAAATTAAAGGCCTTTATTTGTACTCAAAGTTTGTCAGACTGTTTATGCCCTGACGCTCATTGACTGGGAGTGAACACACCAACATAGAATGTGGGAGCCTCATTTCACAACAGAACATTTTTACATTCCAATACTTTAATTGGTTTTATGTGTTTATGGAAAAGGGTTATTACGTATGTATACTTGATTTCTGTCAGTACACGTTTACATTTGGGGACTGTGAGGAATGCCAGCATTGGTTATTTGATGAGTTTATGTAAATTAGAATGGTTTCAAATTAACTATCCATTAATTGTCTTCATATTAAAACAAAATCTTACTTTTCTACCGGTGTCCTTCTAAATAGTGAAAACTTTTTGTTTTCCATTCACTCTCCTTCTGTCTTGAGTCTCGTGTTCCCCCGCCACCACGTCCTGTGGACACTTCATCCTGTCGGCACAGCCAACGATGGTCCCCACGATCCTTCTCCTCAGCTTGCTGTGCCCCAGTGCCACCACCAGGGGGCTGAAGCCCACGAACACCGAGGCGGAGAAGTGAGACACGGTCAGCATCGCCTCCGCGTGGCGGCCCCTGTTATGGTTGTAGTATGTCACCGCGGTGATCTGCAGGGCCCAGCACACCACGAACAGGGTCACCAGTGACACGATCACGTGACCGGCCTTGCGCTGACCGGCCAAATGCTTCTCCAGCTTGCCGCGGGCGCCGGTGTCCACCGTGGAGGTGACCGCGCGGACGCTCCTGGCCAGGGCGTGCAGCGTGCCCAGGTTGGTACCCAACATCAGGAGCAGGGGGACCACCTCGTTGAGGGCCAGGGAGGCGGAGGCGAAGGCCAGGCCCTGCCGTTCTGTCGGGAACCTCCACACGCAGCCCAGCAGGGGCCTGGTGGTACAGCTGATCACCATCACCTCCACCGTGGCGTTTGAGGTGGCGTTGGTGGCGTATGCCAGCGCGGGCATGGAGAAGGCCAGGTTGAGCCCCCACACCAGGCCCAGGGCCACCCTCACCCTGTTGGCCTGGCGCCGCTGCGTCAGCGGCCCCATGTCCACGTGTTGGCGTCTCAGCGTGGCACAGTGGAAGGCACTGAGCGCCAGGGTGGCCCAGCAGCCCACCCCCCGCCACCACACCCACAGCAGCATGAAGAGGCGACACCAGCCCAGAGCCAGGGACACGTCCAGGCCCAGGTCGGACACGAAGATGGGCACCGTGCGGAACAGAGACGTCAGCAGGTTGGCCAGCGACAGGTTCACCAGGATGGTGTCGGGGAGAGGGAGTCGGCGGGATGGACTCTCCATGGCGGACTGGAACACCTGCGAGACGAAAGGTAGAGTGAGTTCCGGGCACGACGACGCACTGGGGGATGTCACCTGAGATGGAGATGCTCCATGGCTACAGGCTGTTGCGGGTTTCTCCTGGTGTACAAACTGATGGTTCTCACCACATGGATGACCAGTATGTTTCCCAAGATGCCAGAGAAAACCAGCATCCCGAACAGAATAGCATCTACAATGAGAACGCCCGACATCGCATCTTCCTCAGTGGAGTGTGGCCATTGATTCCTATTGCGTATCTGTCCGTATAGTTAGTCCGCTCAGTTACTCTACCAGGATCTCCACTGCAACACTGCTCTTGTCCTATTTGTTGTGTGCTATTTATACATGCGAGCACTCATACATCAAACCATCCAAAAAACGAATCTGCTATCTTCATGGTTGTTGACCCAGCTCAGGGTCCATTTACTCTGATCATTTGTTGTCTAGATATCATGCCCACACCTGTTGCTACGGTATGCATATTTTTCACTGCATTGGCCAGCTATAAACATGCACCTCTTACCCACTCATACCATACAGACGGAACATTTTATCTCACAAGAGAGGCTGAAAAACACCTGGCCATCTATTCTATAAATGTTTTTGATATTTGACAATCTCAGGTCATGTCTGTGTTCGTCCAAGCATGTATTCCTTTGTAACTCTTATGCAAATCTGTGATTTGTGAATACAAAGAAATAAAGCATGGTGAATTCTAATTATTTGAAGAAGGGTATGTGTCAATATATCTGTTTTCTAATTATTTAAAGAGGGGTATATGTCTAGATATCTGTTTGTCCGTGTTTTGTTCCTACTTCCCTTGAGTGTCATTTTCCTGTCCTTGTTAGGTCCCACTGCACAGAGGGGGGGGTCATAGGTGAAGCGTCATTAGACTAAATTAACCCCACACCCCTTTGGGTTTCCCATGGGTCTTATTAAAGCCATACAATCAACTGATGCAGCAGTTGGATTATTCTTAATTAATCACACTCGGGCCCTCCCTTGACTCTGAGCTTGCTGATGTGCCCATACTTTTTCAATGGACATACAACCTTGCCAGAGAACTGCTGTGTCTAATATCAGTATGGAAAGTTAATGTTGTCAAAACAATTGTCTTTACTATGCAGTATGTGAAGGTCTTTTAGGCCCACCCACCCTATATATTGTTTAAGATAGTTTCTCACTCAATAAATAAACTACCTGACTCATGGTTACCTGTGATCTGTTCTAATTCACCAGAATGATTCCAAAGACGTTCACAAGGTTGTGTGACTTATAATTAATAAATGTTTCAACAAACACTACTGAAGTTCTTAAGGGCATTCTTTTAAAAATTACATTTTTAACTCCTTCCATACATTCTCAATTGGATTAAGGACATTGACTGAGCTATTGTTGCAGTAAGGACAGAGTCTTTTAGCTCAGCCATAGAAGACTGTGACTCCTTTAGAGGTGCCATAGGCCTCTTGGTGGCCTTCCTGACTAGTGGCCTTCCTGACTAGTGTCCTTCCTGACTAGTGTCCTTCCTGACTTGTGGCCTTCCTGACTAGTGTCCTTCCTGACTAGTGTCCTTCCTGACTAGTGTCCTTCCTGACTAGTGGCCTTCCTGACTAGTGGCCTTCCTGACTAGTGTCCTTCCTGACTAGTGTCCTTCCTGACTAGTGGCCTTCCCGACTAGTGTCCTTCCCGACTAGTGTCCTTCCCGACTAGTGGTCTTCCCGACTAGTGTCCTTCCCGACTAGTGTCCTTCCTGACTAGTGTCCTTCCTGACTAGTGGCCTTCCTGACTAGTGGCCTTCCCGACTAGTGTCCTTCCCGACTAGTGGTCTTCCCGACTAGTGGCCTTTCTGACTTGTGTCCTTCCTGACTAGTGGCCTTCTTGACTAGTGGCCTTCCTGACTAGTGGCTTCCTGACTTCTTGCTCGGATAGTCAGCTGCAAAAACTGACAGTCAGCTGATTAAAGTAATTAAATGTTATAACACAATATAATATGGTAAGGTCCAAGGGGTGAATCCTTTGGAGAGCCAATGTACTGTCAATATTTGCCACTTAAGGTCACTGTAGGTTTGGACATGGCAAGATATTAGTATTGTCCATGGGAACAATAAACACTAGACGATAAGAAGAATTGGAGCCATGACTGCCTGACGTCTCAACCTATGGACCAATCATCATGGGAAAGGCATGCTCAGTTGGATTCAGATTGGTTGACTTGCCCTGTCAGGAAATGTGCACTTTATTATTAATATTCCTTGGAAGCTGTTGCAGTTTCTTTGAGGTTGTTTTCCTGCTGCATGATAAGTATGCCTGAACAGACAAGATCTTTCTGTGCATTTTACAATAAATTTTACTGCTGTCACATGTCACATGCATTCCATCCTCAATGAAGAAGAGTGGGCCAGTTCCAGAACACTCCAGGCTCTGATGTCTAACTGTTCTTATCTAAATTATGGTTATCCCATTTCTTTATGGTGAGGTCTTTCTTTGTCTAGCCCTGGTGGGCTGCCATTGCTGAATTCACCAGGGCTTTATTTCTTCATAATGTACCAAAAATATGATTTTACCTATTAATGTTTTGGCTGTATCTGTCATACGTGTATTCTGATATATCTGTTTCATGATGGTCAGCTGAACTTGCTTTAAAATGTATTTGGTCATAATATCTTACTAGCAACAGATCACAAATGCAAAGCTTAAAATTGACAATGACAACACTCTTGACACCTTCCTAATAAGAAAGAGATTTGAAGCTAATTGTCAAATCACATTTGGTACCCTGCTATGGTGGTCCTATATGAACAACACATGATATGGATGGGAATACTCAACAAATAGAGCTGTCGGTATGCACCATAACCCTATAGTCAGGGTCTTGTTTGTGAGTTAAAACCGGTTGTTATGCAGTGTGACTGTAACATACTTGGTGTTTTGGCCTACAAGAAAAGTAGGCCTGCACATTTTTCTATAGTCAACAATGCTGAATTTGTTTTGGGGGGGGTTTGGGTGTTTCCAACAAGCTGACTGATACAGTGGACTAAAGACTACACAGTATCATTGACAGGAAAGCAGATGAAGGTCTGACGAGTGGAAGAAGGCACGCATCAATAATATCAGGGAACCGATGAAGACTGGAGTGGAGAATTTAAATTATGACTCATGTAATTGACTGCTGGTGACTACAAACATTCTCTCTCACACACAGATCACACGGACACACACACACTTCCTCACGACAACCATCAAAATCATCCAGAGGGAGGACAGGAAGACTGAAACAAATTGTTATTAAAAAGATCAAAGAAAACCCGGACACGTAAGTCGGCTGCTCTTCTCAAACGCCAAATGTATCATTGTTCGCCTTTTAAATGATTTTAATAGTGACAACTCAATGTATTGGTGAGTTGCGATGTGTATGCCAGCTAAACGCATGCAGAGAGTAGCAGTATATCTAGGCATATTTAATAATCTGTCTCTCAATTTCGAACTATAGTAGCCTATAATAATTGTTTTTGTCCGAATGTGTCGCAGATAGTTCTCGAGCTGAGCACCGGGGGGAGTAGCGCGTTGATGATGTACGACGATGTTATGGAAGCAACTTGCCCCCGTACCTCTCTTTTTAGCCTCCGATCTCTGCTGACATTAGCAGTGCAGCCCATGCGGTAAATGCAGGGAGAGTGAACCGGTAAGAAATGAGAGACCAACCACAGCTGTCCCTGGTCGCCATCTCCGCAGTGCTGCTCAGTCTATGCCGCGCGACAGTCGGAGTCTCCAACCGGACGCTTGATGCGCAATCAGCATCAGACAAGGGTGAGAAAGACGTGGGTTTCACCCCGAACTCTGACCAGCACCCCAACCACAGTGTTGATTATTTTAATAGGAAAGAAACTATGAGCACACTAAAGCCTCAAGAGGACCTCTGGAATCGCAAGTCCTCAGACACCAGCAGAGACAAAACAGGCACCACTGTGATATCTGGCAGGCCAGACCATGTGCAAGGTGCAACCGGGTGGGCCATGGAAGCCGGAGTGGCACCAATATGTGCTTACAGAGTGACTGAGGGGGGAATCGGGGGACGGCTTTGTTTTCGAAACACACATCTGGGTTTCAAGTGTAATCATGGAGACTGCCAGAGTGTCCTATCTCCAGGAGGGCTCCTGTTGGCCAACATTCTGACCAATGGCAGCGTGTTGCTACAATGGACCCAGGGAGGTCTGGAGGGTGAGGCTCAAGGGAAGGCTACAGGAAACACAGCTGGACTTGACCTACAGAAGGAAGAGATGGGAACTAGAGAAACAAGTGTAAAGAGACAGAAAGGGTCCCCTCAGACAGGGGTTGTGGAAGAGAGCCGTTATGTGAACACCCCACCAAAAAGGGCTTTCAATGGACGACAAGTCCAAAGGGGTGGATTCGGGCTAAGCTGCTGGTGGAACGGGAGCTACACCCAGTTTGAGTGTGCTGGCGTCCATCTTGGCTCTGGTTGCAGGGACTTCCTTCTGACTGAGCTGCATGAGAACGTCCCCTACCGCATCTGCCTGCATCCACTGGCCTCCAACCTGACCCCACCACTCCACTCAGGGGGAGTCAGCCCGAGGGATGACCCGGGGGACTGTGTGGAGTTCACCGTCTCACCCTCGGGCATGCAGCACATTGTAATCGCCATGACAACAGTGGGGGGAGCCATCTGTGTGATGCTGGTTATAATCTGCCTGCTTGTGGCGTACATCACTGAGAACATCATGAGCCCCACTACACAGCACTCACACTCCACGTATCACACACACTCACACCACTAATGTTCTCCCTCTGGCAAGAATAAACACACAAATAGATTGTATACACAGGTACAGCACATACATTTTTAGCAATATCACACATGTTTGTTTTAATGCACCTTTCAATCAATACACTGAAAAAGCACTTTACATAACATACTATGGTCAAACACCCACGCACACACACAATAAAAATCTCACACTGAGATTCAGGGCATTGCACTTTACACACTAGTAAAACACACCATACTGATGTGAAAGCTTACACAAGATTGATGGACAATCACAACAGATGACCACACTTTCAACTATGGACTATTTTTCAAATAACAGGGCTCAGATAAGGTTTTCTGTTAGTGTGTGTTTATTGTCATTTCATGTGTATTTAGCTCATTAGCCTTTCCGGAAATAATCAAAGTGATCTGTATTGGAGAATGATATGTAGTGTTGGGGCTATAAGGTAAACTATAAGTGAAATGTGTTCTATAGTTGAACAGTATAAAATAAATAAAATTGGTGCCAAACAGTAGCCTACAATACATTATATGGGGCAATGATTGTCTTTTGGAGCCCTGTTACGGATTTGCTATGATAATCTTTGTTCAGTGTCAAGTAATAAGTGCAAGTGCAGTTTGTCCTTGAATTGTTCGTCTTTTTAACTCAGAGAAAATTATCCTCAGGCACCCACAATTGTTTTCTGTTCTCTTCTTCTCATGGTTTTGAAGATCTATGTGACGGAGTGATCTCCATATCTTTCTACATGATTGTCTGTTCTATAAGCTGCCAAATACTGTTCTGAACCCCTACTTTATGGAGATCCTGTGGAATCAATAAAACACTGCAAAAAAACAACAAGTGTAGGTGTACATGTACGAGTGGACACTTATACTACAGGTTTTTGCAAGGAAATAGTGATTTTGAGATACATATTATACACTGGTCTCAGTCAAGGAGACACATGGAGCTGGGAGTGTTCCACCACCAATGATTTGATCTATCACCACAGCCGACGCCAGGGGAGGGCCTTGGCTCCCTGGCCACTTTGAGAGTTTGAAAATAAATGGAGGGCCACTTTTGTTTTGGAATTTGTTAATCATAAATGATTTGCAGGCCAGAAATCAATGAGGTCCATTCTAATGTCTAAATAATCACATCTAATTCAGATGTATGGTTCTGGTGAGTTATATTTCGCTTCCCCTTCGTTACCTACTGTGGATGGAATTGCCTCGCGGGCCGTAGTTTGACTATCCCTGGCCTATGGCTAGGATGTGTACAATTACTTTAGGATAGTCATCAGAGGACACTGTAGAAGAGAGACCTTTATTTAGATTACGTCAAAGATGCACAGGAGGGGGGAAAAAATGCTTTGATGAGAAGCCCTGCCCCCATGTGACATCAGCTGTAAAGCCGTGGTTAAAAACTCCCCGCCGCCATTTTAGCAGGCTCTCACACACACACACACATACATACATACATATATACAGGCTGTCAAATTACTTGGGACACATTTATACCGTGTTGTATTTGGTTAGTTATTTATCAATAACGTTTACCCTAGTCTTTTTGTTATAGTTACATTTATATGGCATTTAAACACATTTTGTGAAGTAGTTTTTAATACTGGATCGCTAGTACAGAAAAATAGCATTCGCAATGCCGAGCCACCCGCTGCGCGTGGCGGTTGTGTGCTCGAGCAACCAGAACCGCAGCATGGAAGCGCACAACATTCTCAGGTAACATTACTGGAAGAAAAGCTGAACTACGATGATATGCCACGAAGCCACCAACTTTGTTTTTATGGGCCTGGTAGTTTTTACCTGACGCTCACCCTTCTTCACACAACAATGGGGTCGTTTTGCCGACAATATATGTGCCTGCGGCAAACGACTGGTCGACGCAGTTATTTCTAAAACGAATGGATAACTTTCGTACGAATGGCAAACTATTTCATACGAGGCTTATTCTTTTGTTTAATACAGAACTAAACTAGTGTTAAACACGACGATAGCGTTTTTCTTTTTTGCGACAATGCGTTACCGGAAATGGGACATTTTTTCGTTTAGTGACGGTCAACATAGCCTTCTAGCTGAAAGAAGCTAGAATAAATTATGGAACAAATTCAAGAACAAGATTGTAAAACAACCAGTTTATTACCAATGCAAAAAAGATTATGGCAATGTTTAAGGTGTACTGTAACTGATTTTGAGGTTCTACATATTTTTTGGGATTTACATAGAAAGATTTATTGAAAGACAAAAATATGTTTTAAGCAGGTTACCTCAAACAAATGTAAATTATTGGTTAATAAAATCATTAAGTTAGGAACTCCGTGAATGGAGAGGAAGGTAAGGAGAGCCTGTTATGGAATTGCGTTGGGTTCCTATGATACGGCTCTTGCGATAAGTTCATTATTGACATCCACAAATTTCGCCTGTCATGGTCTGTATGCTTTTTGTCTTCTTTGTAATTAATTAACCATACTTTCCCCCTTCTTTCTGTCAACAGCAAGCGAGGCTTTGATGTACGCTCTTTTGGAACAGGGTCCCATGTGAAACTACCTGGTCCAGCACCGGACAAACCCAATGTGTATGATTTCAAAACCACTTACGAGCAGATGTACAACGACCTAGTCCGCAAGGACAAGGAGCTGTATCCCCTGCACCTTTGCTCACACACACACACACATTCTCAAATACCCCCTTACCTAAACTCTGCTTTTCTTCAGTGCGTTATACTCTTATTCGTTACTGAAATATATATCCATGGCGGAGATTGAGTTGATAAATAGGGAACGGCATGCTGAGTAATCATTGTGTGTTGTGTCAAATGCCATTGCCGTCACCATTGCTGACCATGAAAAGGTGTAGGTGTCAAAGTAGTGAAATTTGGGCTTACTCACATCAATTCATGTGGCGTTTCCTCATTTTCACACAGGCTGATCACAATGCTGATCTTTTGACAAATCCGATCAGATCTGAGAAATGTTTTTGGGTTGGGTTATTTCACTTCCAACAGGTCCAGGTCAACCAGTAGTCATTAAACATCCATGACCAGGTAGGTTTTAGTTTCCTGAAAACAAAAGGTCCGGGGAACATCTCTGTTTTTGCGAACCAGGACCAGGAAACGAATAGCTGTTCAACAGATCTTGCGGCCATCCACATGGATCAGCTGTAAATGGACTCCTACGGTTGATCTTTGAACAGGCCTCAGCGGTGGTCCATTACTATTTTGTAGGTGCCCACACATGGACAAAACAGATATTAGAAAAGGGGTTGTGATGCGATTTGGATTCAGCATAATGCTGTTCAAGACCGTTCTGATAGAAGACATGCTTGTTAGTGTTTTAGTTTGTGTGTAGTGAAGATCTTTTTATACATCCAAAAACAGTTACATTTCTCAGCATCTTAATGCCCTCATTACTTCTCTGGCCCCCTTCCTGTCTGTGCAGGTAGGGGTTTGGAAGTCATTTCTGTAAGATTCCCTAAACATAAGCTACACCTTGGTTACTTGCATACACGATTCATATTGCTTCCCAATTTAAAATAAATGTATAAAGGAATGTGTGGAATTTTGCACAGGTCGATCTTCAGCTTAATCTTTTTTTTATAGCAACTATTCTTGTTTTATGGCCTCTAGATGGCGCTGTGGCTTTTAGTATACTTCGACTGACTCGATATTGGCCTCCAGAGGGCGGTGGGAGTTTTTTTTAGTATGCGTTGACAATGACTAACACTCCTTATTAGGCGCTACAGTGCACTGTTTTACTACAATATTTTGCTATGCGTACTGAAGTTTATTTTGCTACAACTAAAACAAGTGCAAATTCAAACCTAGACATTTTTTCGTAGCTTCTTAATTTTTTCCATTAGCTAACTTCAATGTTGAACTATAAATGTAATGCACTGCTTCAGAGCTGTGGCCCTTGTCTGGCTGTATTCCTTGACCCTCAGTATACCAGATACACACAGAATGGAATTCTACACATGCTGGACCGAAACAAGCGTATCAAGTCCCGACCAGAGCGCTTTCAGAGCTGTAAGGAGCAATTTGACCTGGTCATCACCTGTGAGGAGAGAGTCTACGACCAAGTACTTGAGGGTGAGATAAGGGGGATGGAAATAACGGACGGGACTTTTTATTTGTATTTTCTGCCATTTTTATGTATGTTTGTGTATATATTCAACAATTCCTGGGAGTTCATCCAGCAACTGTCCCTACTCGTTGATCACTTCTGTCTCAGATCTGAGCTCCCGGGAGCAGGAGACCTTCACACCGGTTCACGTAATCAACGTAGACATTCAGGACAACCATGAGGAGGCCACTCTGGGTGCCTTTCTGATCTGTGAGCTGTGTCAGTGTGTGAGTGTCCCTGCCTGGCCCACAGGAGCTACAGTCACTATGTTACCTGGTCTGGTAGCCGTTTGTTATAAGACACTATAATCACTGTTACCTGGTCTGGTGGCAGTTTGTTATAAGACACTATAATCACTGTTACCTGGTCTGGTGGCAGTTTGTTATAAGACACTATAATCACTGTTACCTGGTCTGGTGGCAGTTTGTTATAAGACACTATAATCACTGTTACCTGGTCTGGTAGCAGTTTGTTCAAAGACACTATAATCACTTAAAATGACATTACAATTATGTAATTACATTACAATTACTATGTTCTAGGACACATGGTATAAAGGGGTGCATAGGGAGACTTCTCCATTAGTGTTGAATAACATGCTAAATGTATTGTGTTAAGGAACTCAAACATGTCAGGGACGTCACTTTTGATAGGGTTCAGTTGGTAATGCTGCAGAACTCTGTGGCGTCCCTCTGTGATTCTATTAGCCTGGGGCTTCAGTTGTTTTTGTCTTGTGTAGCAGGTGATTTATGTGACCATTGCCTCTCCTTGTGACAGATCCAGCACACGGATGACATGGAGAATGAGATGGATGAACTGCTGCAGGAGTTTGAGGACAAGAGCAACAGGCCTTTCCTCCATACTGTCTGCTTCTACTGATGCCTGTGCAAGCAGATCTGCCACGTCACGCGCCCCTGAGGCCGTTCCTCCATACTGTCTGCTTCTACGGATGCCTGTGCAAGCAGATCCCCTGACCAAACATGCATGTTTATAACAACTCATGCCCACTTCCATGTATACTTGGTGACTACTTCAACACACATTCATTCACACACACACACACACACACACACATCCTCTAGTGTTGGTCAGGGCTGAGGAGACATGGATGGGGAGCTCCCTAATTGGGGAGCTGTCTCTTCCCTCTGCCTTTCCTCCTCAAGGCCGGGGTGGGCCTGAGATCTTCCCAATCCCGTGTTGAAACCACTGATACCTATTCCCCGAAGAAAGATGCCCCTTTAGTTAAACAGATCCTCTGCTTTGTCTAAACAATTCTTTTAGTTTAGTAATGATTACAGGGCAGCGTTCATTTGGGTTTCTCCTTAAGAATTGTTAGATGTTTTTATTTGGTGTGATTTGTCATAATTATTCATTTGACTTTGTGGAGAGGGGTAAGATGTGGATGGGATACAATGGAGTCTGATGAGGCATGAATGTGTTTCGGTGTGACTGTATCTGAGGCTGTTTACACAGGCTGTCTAATTCTGACTGATATTTTGAGCAGATCTAATCTTTTTCAGATCTTGTACAATTACATTTAGTGAAGAAACTCGGACTACCTGTGTAAATGCAATATGTGTGTACCAGTAGGTAATTAGCAGGGAATCTAAATAGAGGCTATTGATTACAAACCATAAGGTTCTCATTTTGCCCCCTTAATTTGCATTATTATACATTGATTCATATTTAATTTTTTTGTTAACAGACAATTACAAAATTGTAATTATTTGCAAGATAAGAGCTCAGTCCAGTGTGCCTGAATTTTCTGTATGTACATATGAATCCACTTAATGGAATAAATATCTGTAGAAAAAACACCTGAGTAATTGTCTGGTCTTTAATGCATTTCACATATCAAGAATGTGTCTATGTGGTTCTATTTTCCAATGAAAGCTTTAAGACTGTAGTGAAAATCCATAGAATTTTGTTCCATCTGCTAGTATTCATGTCCATTTAATAAAAATTTTTTTTTATCTTCAATCCTTGAGAATCAGTTTTCTTCAAAAATAGAACTTATGATGGTCAATGTACTTATGTTATACAGATGTAGCCTGGTTCACCTTGAGTTGTATATGGATGGGAAATAATCTCAGAAGGTACTGTGTGATTGAAGCTACAGTTTATTCCGACTGGGGGAGGGGAAGGCTGAAGGTCACTGATTTACGGTTAAAGCAATAAGAACATCCCCAGAGATGGAGCTCGGGTTAAATTGGTCTCATATCCTAAACTCCACGTCTTGTCATAGTGACATATTCTGACCATGTCTATACCTAACCAGATGCCTAGACGACCAGGATGGCTTCGTCAAATTATAAATAGTCGAACAATCTAATGAGGCGAAATCTGAATGGGTAACATTTTAATTCTGGTGGCAGGTGTGAAAATTGAAAATATCCCATTCTGTCCAATTAAATATGTTCAAAATAGATACTTCAGGATCTTGACAATGCGGTAGTTTTTTGTTCACCAGAGACGATTGTATTTGAAGATGCAAGTAATGATTCGGCTTCCATTAGCGGGTACCATATACAGTCGTTGAATTAATCCTGGGAATTGTGTTAATGACCTAATGCATTATGCACCCTGCACAGCCAGAAGAAGTCTTTCTACCCCGTAGATCCTGGCTCTTCTTTAGGTTTCATCTATATCTGTCAATTTGTATTGCACCATTTTATAATTATTTTGATGTGTCTGCAATGTATAGATTAACAAGCGTGAAAAAGGCACATTTTGGTATTATGGCTTGCTGATTTGTTCCACAGTTGCAACACAATTGTAGTTGGCTCCCAGTAGGCTATTCAAACGTTTCGCCCATCATGTTCCAATAAAAGCCTTTTAATTTGTGACAGTCTATTATTCACCCTTCGCCGATACAGGCGGGCATTCCCTGGGTCCCAATCCACTCAAGCCCAATATATCTTCCCCCTGCCTGCTTTTACCTGATAGACGTCGGCAATAAAGTGAATGGGATGTAACAAACAGCCCAGCCCAACAGAATGGTGCAGCATACATGTTTGAACTGCAATGTCAGAGAGAGAGATAGAGAGCAGATGAGAGAGAGACAGAGAAAGGGAGAGAGGAAACCACTGTCAAACAGCCTAGCCAATCCATATCAGTTCTTTATAGTCTATTCGCCGTTTAAGTGTAAGCATGCTATCATTGTCAGAAGCTCAAATTTAATAGCTTAATACCCAGGGCTGGACTTAATACTGAGTGTTATTTCAATCTATGTAGCCGACTATGATAAATGGCTCATCTAAAGAGAAACTAGAATGCACAGGGAAAATCGTCGTTCTCATTCAGCTGCGCCAAATGTGCCTATTCTGTCGGACTATGAAACATATCTTGACAGTAAACAAACACCTGCTAGAGGAAAGGAAGACTAATCGATAACACCTTCTGCCTAAAGCGGTGTTGAGGCGTCCAGGTAAATAAACTACCACAGGGACGTTGTGCGGTAGCGGGCTTCTCAACAACGCATGGATCGCGACCACGTCTAACTATACTGTGTTGCCATGCATGCTCCGGAGTAGGCTCATGACAGTTATATTTCGAAAATGTACTAAAGCCTACAGATTTCATAACGCACCACGCCTCATCCTCCTCCTTGCAAGCTTCTATAGTTTGTCCATCTTCGCTTGTGCACTTCACCGTGTGATTAAAGGGAAGCGAACGCAAGGCTGGTCCGCATCCACTCATATGGTGGAGAAATGAATTTTGGATAGACGAGGCAAGGATGAGTGGTTGGACATTGCTGCGTCCGTGAGCGTCTTCGATTCCTGTTGAGTGTTTTTTGGCTCAGGTACCAGGTTTTAAGGAGAAAGCAAGAAGCGGCTGTTAGGAAGTTTGGATGCAAACGGGCGTAACCACCATGATCTTTATGATTTTTGGGGCATCGTTCGTGATGGTAAGAAGATCATCGTTATCCTCAATTCCAACTGTCCCTTACGTGTAACAATTTCATCATAACTGCAAATTGATGTTTCAAAGGACCTTGGCATCAGCGAGGCCTAGATGCAACACCAACAAACAACTGTCACTGGAATCATTTTGGGGAGAATCGCTTTTAAATTTTTTTTTTGTGTGACATCTATGATCTACCGGAGAAATCCTGCAACCGATAATGTAATGGGAATGTGACTCGTTCTGTCCCAGTTGACTTCAGTGGTTCTTTTCAGGCTGTAGTGTGTTTAACGGACATGAACGCGCTACTGGACCGCTTTCACAACTATATCTTACCACATTTACGAGGAGAGGACCGCGTCTGCCACTGCAACTGTGGAAGGTAAAAAAGCGATTTTAAGTTATGCAAATCAAGATCGTGATTGAACAATTTCGTTTTGCCGCAGATAGTTATGATATTGCGAATTGTCGATCAGCATGCTGAACAATGTTTTGACTTTTGCTGGTTTTCATTTCGAAAAGATTGATAACTTGTGAACTAGTGATATAAAACTGATTAATTGCGTTTAACTATTTGCTCCTGTCCATGATGGAAATCACCGCCTTCTGTACCCCTCACTAGTCTCAGTCTACTCTATATTGTCAGTATCTTTACTAGGAAGTTGAAATATATTTCTAATGTTGGATATTACTGCAAGCCACTCAGGTGTCTGGTGGGATGTGCTGTTGTATGAGATGTGAGTGGCCTGGGTGTGTGAGAGATGATTAGACAGAGTAGGAGTTCCAGTAAAGATGTGGGAATTTAATTATGTGTTTGAATGAGGTAGAGCTGGAGAAAGATTGTCCTTGTTTTGGATGACACAATCTTTCACTCTCGCACATGCTCATTTGGTTCACCTGCTTGTGTACTCCACATCCTCCGGTTTATGGGCACATACCACTTCCCCTTGCACCTTTCTGTCCACCCCAACACCCTGTTTGTTGCTGCTCTACCGGGAGTGATGCCTGGAGGCCTGAAGTGGAGGGACCTGGTGCACTGGCACCCCCCCCACACCCAACTTCCATTGGGCAGAGGACAGCTGTTACTGATGCAGTTCCTTCCAGATGCAGCGGTTCTGTCAGTGATGGGGCTGACATGCAGTTGTTCTGTCAGTGATGGGGCTGAC